>JAQFZX010001075.1:0-36621 GCA_034682405.1 Hydroisotoma schaefferi | reverse complement strand
GAAGGGGCCAAGAAAAACCCAAAAGAAATAACAGCAGAAGAAATTATTCAAGAATATAGGAATATTATGCTATATATGGATCTACTTACAAGAGAACTGTCATTTGTAACGATGCTGGTAATTGGAATGATTTATGTTCAATTGACTGGGGAAGTTTTTATGACGATTCAATACCTAAGAGCTGGAGCTACAGTTCTAGACGTATTCTTTTACATGCAAGATATCAGCGTAAGTATTCAAGCATAATATTTAGTGTGATGGGGTATTTTTTAGGACAGTTGAAGTTGAAGCATTTAGGCTGTTCGCCATCCTAGATTGGGGTTTAAGTATTAGATATTAAATGAGATACTGGCAATATTTTTTATAATCAATTACATTGCTGCTACTGCTAGCTCTTGCTAGCTTGCAGAGTTTCATGATTAATGATTTTATGATTTCTATAGTAAACCCATATTTTCATTAAACTGTAATTAGGGATTCCTCGTTTTATTCCAGATTTGCTTTTTTATGGTCACCCAGTGTCTCCAATCAATGGCCACTGTTTCAGATGCGTCTAAGAAGTTTCTACTAACATCACAGCACTACTTGTCTGCAACAAAACATAACCGCAAGTACAAGATAAAATTGACGAGGATTTTACAACCAGTGGCTATGAAAGTTGGTACGCTTGAAGTTGGTAATGGATTTGTTGGAAATGCGCTATATAGACTCTTCAATTATTATTTGCTAGCCTTTTTCTGGTAATTGCGTTTTACACGCTATATTTTTAACCTATTTTCGAACGAAACACTAACACTTTAAGGTATTCAGTTTTTCTTAATACCTAACGACAGCCTCTGCTTTTATCTTCTGCATTTATCTTTTTCTTTCTACTATTTCAGTCCAGCCAGAAACCTACAGTCGAAAGGCTGGTTATGTATGCATAATTTAACAGATAGTTCATTAATATTTAAAATTTTACGTGGACTTTTATGCTCCGATTTGGACTTTTATGCTCCGATTAATATAAAGCTTCCTGGAGAATAAACATTAAATCACGCAACAATTACCCTTGAGCCCAAATATTGATTTGATTGGTATTATTTCCAGTCCGTTCCTAAATCTGGGTAGCTTAAATAGAAGTTAGGAGGATCAATAATCATGACTTTGCACATGTTTCGTGACATTTCTCTTCGCTTAAATTCGTAAAGGAGTTCATATAAATATATTTTTATTCAAAATATTAAACCTCCACTCCACATTCATCTTGTAGCTGCATATTGTAGTACAATTACTTATTTATTACTGGATACATTACTAACTTTGAATTAATACTCTTAATAATGTATATAAATTAGAATATGTTAGCCATAAATTGAAATAAAATTCGTACACAATACTATATTCATTCCTCATTAATGGTTCAATTACCAGCAAAGGATATACAGAAAAATTTAAATTCTTTTATATTTCATTATATTTGGGAAATCTCATTGTAATCTAAATAAATTCTTTTACAGATATCTCATCAAAAAATCAGTCACTTTCAAATCCCTTGCTAAAAACTCATAAATGGCAACAATTCTAGGATAATTTACAGCAAATGGCTCTGTGGCCATCAAACACCACAACATAGTATAAGATGCACCCCAAGTATAACAGAACGTTTTGAAACTCTCCCAATCCCTATTTACCAAATGACCCATTCCCCCTTTTTTACAGGTCTCCACCCAAGTATCATAATATAAACGGAGCAACTCATCAAAGTCTTCTATCCTTAGCTTATCTTGAGGTAAGCTTGAGATAACCGTGACCACCACATCATAACTAGGATCCTTATATCCAGCCAACTGCCAATCGATCACCTTCGTATGCTTATCTTTGCTCTTATTAAACATCAAATTTGATGACCACAGGTCCCCATGAATAAGACAAGCTAACTTGTATCCTTCTTCTTGTACGTGGGCGATTATCTTATCAGAATGCGACGAAAGGTTTCTATACCCTTTGATAACCTCCGGACAAGCCCCCCGCTCCGTAAGTAGCTCGATAACCACTGGAAAACCCGCTTTAGCCATCTCGTAAAACATGGAGCTCTCTTTTATATCCGTGCCCTGTAGGAAATCATAGACTTGGTCCAACCTCTGACCTTTTTTATCCTCTAGAGCCATCCCAGCGAAGTGGAACTTTGCCATAAACGTTACAACCGATTGTATCTGCTCGGACGTCTCGTCCTGGGCGAAGTTTATGGTATAATACCCGTCAGCCGAGAGGTCATCTAGTACAACGACTGATGCATATTCAGCAGTTTCGGAAGGTTTCGAAAATTGACCGTAGTAAAAATGGCAAAGAAATGCCTCTAGAGTTGGCAAAATATTTATCAATTCTGGGACAAGTATTTGGTAAAAGCATATCTCAGTCTTGTCAAATGCCTCGGAGATGACCAGATCCCGCATTATCCCTTCTTGTGGAAGTAGTTTTGCAATTACTTTGAATTCATCTTTCTTATCCGTAGAGGATTTACACCTTATCCGAACCATGTTACTCAGGTTTCCCGACCCTTTCTGGATGTTTGATGTCAGAGTTAGGCTTTCACCCGAAATCGGGGTTTTAAGAACGGAGGACAGCCATTCGGGAGTTATGTCTACTTCTGTTCTGGGAATATTGTGCTCAGCCATTTTGTAGTTGTTGGGTTTCTCGGGTGTCTCGTATGTGTAGGCTGTAAGTAACGATTGTTAATGTAATTTTTCTACAATAGGCCGCGGCATAAGTATGAAAAAATTATGTTTTGAAGAAGTATGTTTAACATGGGATAGATACCCCTGTTTAACATGTATGCGGCTTAATTAACGCGGGCGGCCTATTGTCGAAAAATTACAGTAGTAATTGGCTAAAAGTAGGAAACACAGCTTAAGGATTGACTTCAATTTAAAGCTGTTATTTCCTCCAACCATAAGAAATCTATTTTAAACTGTATTCAATGGTCTTGATTCCGTAGCCCCTGCTATACATGTAGGAATACGGTAAAAGCCCAAGCATACAGTACCCCCAATTTAAGGACTACGTTTGTCTTTATCTTCTAATAGAATTAGAAGTGGAAATATCAAGAGTGTATGGAAACTTAAGCTGTTTCAGTGGAATCGGTTAAATTTTTATGTTAAGGCTAAAATACCATAGATAACTTACTTTCCAACAAAACTGCTCACCAGGAATTGGAATTGTTAATACTTCTAGGGTCACTAATAAACAATATATCATGGAGGGTCAAAAGTTCAGGCTTGGAACAGTTTGTTAATCAACTTAAACCGTTTCAAGGGTAAATGTAACTAACCAGAGAAAAATGATAATGATAATGTAATCGGAGGAATCATTAACATATGTATATACTTAAGTAGCGAATCAGGGTCGCTCAGATCCATGCAGTGCAATCTTTCATATCATATCATAGTAATAGCAGGCGAATAATAATGTAGTGTTCGTTCGTAACTTTACATTTGCTAAAGTATGCAAGATAACCGTAGTAAACTCTGGACTGGAAGTAATATGATTATGTCCGGCATTGGATGACAGATATATGCTAGAATTTAGTTTGAGAATTAAAGCAGAAAGTTTTACTTTTTAGCGTTGGAACAAGTCAGACACTTGCTGCATATATGGTTTGTTCGGTATGTAAAATATTAGTCATTTGTAATTGTAATGGACTGAATCTTCTTCATCATGTTCATGGGTATTCAAAATGTACAAAATAGCAATAGTACGAATGTTCACAATCGTCATAGATTGACTTGTAATTGGAGATTGATTTTTGTGTTGCTGGAGAATAACATTCGCAATTGGCTGTCATGCTATGGAACATAGGAACAACTTAGAATAGATTGCATTTGCAATTTTGAAATTAAGAATATTTTGGTTTAAAATATCATTATTATTATTCTCTTTTAAATAATAACATGGAACACAATATTAAGCGTTCTGAGCATGTTAGTCGTTATGAAAAGCGTTTGATTTCAAATATTAAAATGCCAAATCACCAACAAATACAAATGTGATAGTATGTACAGCTATTCAAGTAGGATATTATTATAGCCTTCAGCTTCCAATACATAACTCGAGTAGTCATGTAGCTTCGAAATTGGAAGAGTTGTAATCAATCGTTCCTGTAATTTGTAATTGGCTCGTATGGATTTGTAATTAAACTTTTAATCGAACTCCGAAAAGGCCAAAACGAAATAAAAACGAAATAAAGCACAATGCAAACCTAACTAAGGAAAAACTTGTAGTTTGGCAGAGCTACAGAGAGTTGTGAAGATAAGACACCAAGCTCTGAGCTTTCTCAACTTCCTCTATCTATCCATAATATTTGCTTGAGAAACAGACTTAATACAATTAAATATGTTCGATAAACAGTATTTCACAAATCTTGACATCATCTTTAAAAAAGCTGCATTCTTCTGCAGCGTTCCCTATAAATGGTCGCCCAAAGAGAGAAGAGTCCATATCATGAAGCTAGAAACAGTAAAATGCTATGCAGCAGGCTTTCAGCTGTACCTTTACACCTTATTTTTAGGCTACGTATCCTACAAAACCAATAAAGCTAATCAAACTATGGAATTTAACTTCGCATTCGCACTCTTCATTTGCGGACTGCTAGATTCTTGTGTTTATTACGTCATAATGATGCGTGATCGACATAGCGCTGCTGCTGTGGTCAATGGGGTCATTCAATATGCCACTAGGTTTCACAGTAAGTCTGTATTCATATACTTTGTTTCTTCCTTTTTACGGTGACATTTTATAGAAACTAATGAGAGTAAAACAATGTTTAAAACTAGGCCAATGGATGCCGAAGTACAATCGCAAGAAAAGTCGTTCCAATAAAATTTTTAATAAAATTTTCAAACTGTCAATCTTCTGTGCTAATACCTGCCCCGTACTAGTTGCACTTCACTATTTCTCCTTTCCCAGATGGCCTATGTACTTGCCAAGCCTCTTGCCCGATAAGTACTTCAACTTTGTCTCATTCCTATTTTTCGGTTTCCATTATCTACTGGCGTTATACAATATTTGGTGGAACCTGATCTCAAATATAATCATGTCTGCCTCATTTGTAAGAGTATTCAGTCCTCTAATCTGTAATGAAATGCTCCCCAATCAAAAGTCCTACATCACATCGAGCTCCCTTAGGGAACCCAAAAACTTTCTACTTGAATATCGATCCTTGCAGGTACTTCACCTGAATATGAACAAGCTTATAGCTCCGTTCATCATTCCTTTTCAACTCATCATAACGCAGCTTTGTCTTTTTTGTAATTACTCTTTGATAAGGCACTGGAATGATATCGATAATACGACTAAAGTCATATTACTCCTTTGGACGCTGTTCGCTGGAAGTTATTGGACGCTGTTTTTAGAATTCGGTGGCAGAATGGGATTGAAGAGTAGGAAGATGTTGAAATCGTGGAAAGGGTTTAATTGGTCTAGACAAGATATGAAAATATTGTCAAAGTTCAGAAAATCCTGCAGGCCAATGTCTACTCGAGTTGGACCGTACTTTGTCATTAAAAGGTTGAGTGTGTTAAAGTTCATTAGGGGGCTTATTCGTGGCACGCTGGCCACTTTAATTGCCATCAGAACGTAATGCGTTTATTGCTTTAGGGTGCATGCATGGTCTTCGATGCACAATGTAAATGTTTCATAATCCTCACCTCATAATCCTTAACCTACCTGTCATTGACATTTTAATCTTCATGTTATTCATAGTATTAGTGATTACTGTTAATATACGCACGTTAAACAATTTGGTTAGAAGTTAAGGTCAAACGATGATGGGAAATAAATCATTAGCTGAAATGCGAATTGTCCGAATATTTATTCAAATCTTGTCTTTTATCATGAAAGTATTTAGAAGGATTTTGAACAGTAAGGGTTTCTCTGTCCAACCCAAACCTAAAAACTCATTAAAAATATGTGTAGTAGTTGCAACATTTCCATAAAAACTGTTCAGCCTGATTTTGACGTTTTTGTCGATTTTGGCGATTTTCCTGCAGTTAAAGATTTTGACTTCGACTTTGACGCAGGAACTTTCACACATTTTCCATATCTGCAGTACTATTGGATAAAAATATGTATCCGCTTATCAGCTACATAGTGTATTCAAAGAACGTGGAATTCCAAAAGTCCAAAACTGCTTTAAAAGTGAAGAATGCCTTATAAATCATACTCACCTTTCCAGACCCACAAGAAGTACCTTCCAACGCTGGGTGAGCATCAATAACAACATTCTGCGTTGAGCTGTATGGCTTTTCACACCGTAGCATCCCACAAATTTGCTATAATGTTACAGACAGTTTCTTTCAATGAAATAAAAGGTTTTTCGGTACAGTAAAGGATTATCTATTTTTGAAATCGTTATAATTTAGTATTCTTAACCTCTCCTTTATGAGCTTGGCTATTATCCCCACACTTCAGTTTACATTGTAACTTAGCGTCATATCGCTCACCCGGAAGTTTACCACCAGTTTTAATTTTCTTTCCCTTACCCCTCGTGGAATCTTTGGTAAGACAGGCTGGAATAGAACTCTTAACTGTACCTCCAGCGATCCCGGTTGTAGTAAAGTCTTGGACGTTTTTTGCAGAGCAAGTTGACCATGTCAGCTTCCCTTCACCGGTGGTTGGGGACATTATATTAGTCTCCCCGTCACAACTTGTGCAACTTTCAGTTCCATCATGCTGCATACCTAAACTGTGACCTATTTCGTGTGTAAGAATAGCAGCTGAGCTGAAGGATGTGGCTTCACTTATGGAACAACTCCAATAGTTCAGGCACATCGTTCCAAACCATGCTAAGCCTATAAATGTGATGATCTTTATTATGAAATTTATCTTGAAAATTTAATATTTATTTCACCAAAAGCTTTAAAATCTTTTGGAAAAATTAGGATTTCCAACCTAAGACATTTCCGTTTCCATCGACAGCCGCTATATCTAATCCCGTCAACAGCAAAGCATGATCCCATTCCTCTCCTTTAACGTTTTTATTTCCAGCATAAGTACAGAATGACTTTAAATACTCTTCCCCATTTCCATTATGAGTGTCTACGTCCTTTGGCAGAGTCTTTTGAAACTCTTGGTAAACCAAGCGAAAAGCTATGGGCATACCAAGTGATTTGTGATCGTAGAGTAAATTCATCTGCGAAAAAAAACGTCCATGTTATTTTGTGAAGTAGATAGGAAAATACTTATTGTCCCCAAATTACAGCCTTCCTATAGTAGCAGTCCCTTTAAAATAGCAGCTCTGTTTCATCGCATGCAAAAAACTTGCCCTCGAAACCTCAGGAATTGATAATAAAAAAGGCTCTGTATTTCGGGTATAAGTAGTAAAAAGATTTTAACATTTTGCAAAACGGCTCCAATATAGTCCTTGAGTTGTTTCAATCCATTCTTTGGATAACGCTTCTCCCAAGCATTGTACAAAAACATATCCGCAAAAACAGCTATATCGACCACTTTTCTGGTACTACTTTTGTCTGCTAGAGTTTGCATTAAAGGATCCTCCTCGCTATCTTCCTCCGACGTTCTTGACATATTTTCATAAGCTTTAATCGCCTTTTCTAGTTCTTCCTGTGGAACGTGGAGCACTTAGAGAAACAAAACTTAATCGTTTACTGAAACCTCAGACATTTTTGTACAGCAAGCTGTGAAAGCGAAGTATTCAGCAATCCCCAATTCTAGAGCCTTACCATCTGACTTGAAAGACTTTGTCGCATTCGTTTCCTGCTCATTAGTAGATCTGTAGGCCCTCTGAAGAATTCCGAATCCATTTCCCAATGATTTTGTGCTACCTATTGGAACTAAATAGCTTCTCTAGAGATAGAAAATTTCTAGGGTCAGTTTCGTAAACTACTATCTCACCTTAATTTTAATGAGACATGAACAAATACCTTCTGTTCAACAATTGCATCAAGTAAGCCTACAACTTGCAGGAGTGTACAAATGAAAGCTAGAATCTTGATTGAAGATATGGAGCTAAAGGTTATTTTAAACATTATTCTTCAGACTCTATAAATTCCCCAGTAAATGTTTCAAAAATATATGCGAAGCTGGAAGTAAAAGGTTCCAGCTCGGCAGCAAGTTTTAAAATGCGTGGACCACAGATTTATACAAGCGTGAAGTAAAGAATATTCCATGATAAAGTTTCCGTTCAACTTTTCTGAATGAAGAACGCAACAATACATCCGAATAAATAGGTCTGCAAACGTTGGAATTTTATGTTCGTGAAGTAAACGGTTCTTTGCCTACCAAGGTTGATTGCGTGCATAAGTTAAATGCATCTTGAACAAGCAAAAATGTAACTCTCGTGTATTAATTTCAGCAAAATATTTTTCCGCTTAGCGTGAGCGAACAATCGTAAAATATGATTGTGTTCGGTTATGTAGTTAGTCTATTTCAAATATGATTTACCCATTGGGCTCGCTACCAACAATTTTGGACGTCATTCTATTTTTCAATTATACGAACTGTCATCAGTAGGCAATGCCCATTTTATCAATCCGCCAACAAAGCAGAATCGGAATAAAAATCAGTAAATCAGCCATTTTGATTAAGATAATGCAGTTTTCCTACACAGTGACAGTAGCGTGTGAGCTCATTGTGTAGGTTACTCAAAATATTTTATTCACAATTTCTTATGAAGATCAAATGGTCAGAAAACCCTTCCGTTTAATTCAAGCTCACTTAATTACTATCTTTATAACTTTACTATAACGAGTTTCCACAACATTATAAGTAACACAAAGCGCTGCCATCGGCATAGGGTACTCAGAAAAGTCGGACAAAAATATATAAACCATTATTTAAATGCGCCACATATTATAAACCCTGAAATGCTGTATTTTGTCGTCTGCATTCTTGTTAAAAGTTTTTGAAGGCCGTCATAATAGGTTCAACCACATAAAGTTTATTCGATGGATAGCGTTTTTCTTTATATATTATTACAATAAAATCAAACTCTACTGCATAACGCATTGTGTACTGCATATTAATACAAGATTATGCGGTAATATCCTATGCAAAATGTACAATGTATGACCTTAACATGGAACCTAGTATAAAACTACAATATAATAATAATAATGTATAATTAATTAGACAGTAAATCTGTTTATCATATCAAAACTCCAAAGGGGTTGGTCGTAGCCGGCAATGTTACCAGCGTTCCTCATCACCAGGTATACCAAATTCTTGACCGTCTTCGTATAACCAGCAATATCGTTGTTGACCCTCCAGATGACTCGATCAGTGAGCTGGTACTCCGATGCCCCTTTCCATCTCAGGTTTTTTATAACGTTAGAAACGGTCGTGTGGGGTACCACTGCATCCAATTGTCCAGCGTAGATCAGAACTTTGTAGTTATTATCTGCGTCTAGCAGTTCCTCTAACAAATGCCGTTTGGATTGATAAACGTCCTCGTTCATTGCATAGTAAACGGTGTCGTTAAAATTTGAGAACTGCTGGCTTCCAACATGAAGCGCTCGGCGAATTGGCTCTTGTTCCAGGTAATTTATGAAATAGTGACGATCCTCAGGACCCGTTGACTGGAGAAAGTTCCGGATGTAGCGAAAGCCTGTTACGTTCTTGAAATATGATGGAGCGCTCAAGGGGTAACCGACCATAAGGGACTCTCCTACCTATCATTTTACAAAAGTATTACGGATAATTCAGAAAAAGTTCGGTTCGAAGGGTCTAGCTGAAATTAACGCAAACCTTAAAAGCATCAGCCCATCGCTGCTTCCTTATCAAATCCAGAGTGACTTTCTCCAATTCGTGGAAAAAGCTTTGTTCTTGTTCCCCAATGAGACCAATATTGTAGAAAAAGTCACCGTAGTCTAGCTGGTTGTAGGGATCAATAAAAGGCGAGCCTAGGGCAAACCCTCGGAGGTTTATCGGGACAATTGGAAAATCAGAGTTTTCTCGATGTATCCTTTGTGCAATTGTCAAAACATATTTTGCTACAACAAAAGTAGATTATTCATCAATCGGAAATTTGCCTATTACCTAGAAATGTAAAGTTTATAAAGTTGCAAGACGACATACATGCATAAGCCTCTCCAGCGATAAATAACTCCCTTGCTTGGAAATCTGGGAAGAGCTGAAAAAATTGGATAAGCGCAGAGTACAAGTTCTTAGAAACATCCTCACTAGACTTGGCGTATCCTCTTTCGTCTTCTGTGAAGCTGAATCCTAGAAAATAATCAGGAGGCAATTATCAGTAATCAGTCTAAGAAATTGCTCTCTTTGATGCTCTAAAAATTACAGAGCAACTGCAGATATATTACAAAAAAACATTAATATAAATATATAGCCCTTAAATGGATTGATTTACATTGACCATTAGAAATATGAAGCAATTAGTCCACTAAAAATAAATGAAAAATATCGTGCTATTGTTAGGCAATAAGGCAATGTTGGCGACGTTTTGTTGTTTTGTTTGTAAGGCAAAGGTAAGGTTGTAATAGAATTTGTATGCACAATCACAAAGTTAATCTAGTGGACATCGAGAACAAAAATGTCATCAGAGAAACAAGAAACCAATGCAATTAATGAGGTCTGCAGGTATACTAGAGCAGTTGGCAGTAGACAAACATGACATAGCATCATCAAATCTTTCTCAATGCATTAAAAAAATCACTTGCCTGCACCAACCAAACTGTCAATGTATAACATTGAATGAGTAAGTGACCAAGGGTTTTCTCGTCTGTGAGGTCCGTACTTATCATCGATGTAAATCGGTCCATTTGAATTGAACATTCCATAAAGGGAAGTTACTCCAGGGCCTCCTCCAAGCCATAAGATTACAGGTGCAGTCTTTGGCTGGTGCTAAAATTGTGGAAATGTTGGTAAATGCATACAGACAAGATAATTGTCATAAAACACCATCATCGTTTTTTTGCTAACGAGTCTCTAAGTTATAATAACATAGCTGAGTCTAAAGCACTGGCTTTCGTGGTAAACTTGCATTTATTCTTTAATGGACCGTGTAAGAAATTGATTGCATTACATAAATGTGGTCCTAATACTAGCAAAAAATTATTTCGAAAGCAGTTTAAGTTTGCGTTTTTCCGAAGCACCGTGACCGTAAACGGACAGCTTTTATGAAACCAATCGAAAAATGTATAAAATATGGAGCATCCTAACTCTAGGTAGTATATACGGCTAAAAACCCCCCTGTGCGTGTTAGAAACTTATTGGACTTCACCCTCACCTGTGCAGGGAAAAACCAGAAAAATAACTGGGAATTGAAGGTATCGTTGACAATAAGGAACCCACTGTAACTTTCTGTTGAGACCATATTCTTCACACGTGAGAACTCCCTTCCCTCTCGGGCACTTCCATTATTGAGAAAGGGGGTTAGTACAAGACGATCTCCGACATTTCCGGTAAACTCCTCAGCAGGGGGCTTCCTCGCGGGGGATATTCTCTGAGAGGTTACTAACAATCCACTATTATTTAAAATAACTACTAAAACTGCCAGCGTCCTAAGAACCCTAACGACAACCACGGGTAGGTCCATTTTGCACAGATACGGAAACCAGACTGCTTGAAGTTCTTAACCATTTAACAATATGAGCGTTAAACACACGAAGAAATGAAATGATCTCATCAAAGCCAGCCCCTGCAGTTTGGCAGGTCATAAGTATTTATTCATCAACAATCAAAGTGCAACGGTCTGATTGACTCGCATTTTATTACCAATGTACTTCAAGCATTACAACCTCTGATAGCCAATAGGTTATCCATGTATGCTTTATCAACAAAAATAAAGATAGCGCACCGCTTAGTAATAAGAACACTTGCTATATTCCATTCAGGAAATCCTATGATTATGATTACGTATAGTCCTTTTCTGTAATATTTTAAAAAACATGTAATTTAACAATGCTTCAATCGTTGCGAGTACAATAATATCAGTTATTAAGTACTCCCCAAATCATATCATGATCAAGCTAGTTATTCAGCAGTGATGTTGTATAGACGATTGGGTAACTTATTAGTTAAGTAACCTGTAAGGCAATCTTGAGAGGCATTCGTTAATTACTAACAATCTTCAGACTCTCTTAAATGATACTATTATGATTCAAGTGTCATTCATTTATATTATCTCATTTTTTTAACAGATTGGTAGATTATATTTAGTAAAGAGTATACGCTTTTTAAAAGACTGATTTGCTGTCAACCGAACCTGTGCTTATGTAAAGCGTTTTTAGCACAGCAGAATTTGCCAGATCTTTGTTTATCGACCCAACTATTTAAGTCTGTTTTTAATAATTAATGATGATGACTTTCGTATAAGTGCAAAATAAAATAATTACCTTAAATGGGGAAAATGGAAATGACTAATAGCACGAATAGTTTCGAGAGAGAAGCTTTACGATTCGACATATTGAACTTTTACTTATCGCTCATCTACAAGTTCTGCTCTGGTTAGTCTACGTCCACTGATTTAGATGGCTAGTATTTCAACTTCATATCGTAACATACAAAGAATCCGCATCCTAAATCAAACTGTTGTGAACTGAGATATCTATAAAGAACTGTTTGCATGATCTATAGCCAAAAACATCGTCAGTCAAGATGATACAGATCACATTTTTCTATCTAGAAGAATTAAACTAATTGTAGAAGGTAAAAGGTACGTTACAATCACAATTATAAAGTTAGCTACAACTGTCTATCATCCTCGCCATCACCTTTATTGAACTAACTTAATGCTACAATAACCAGTTTCCTAGCTATCAATTATTTAAAACTTGAAAATAATAAAATACCAACCAAGTTAGCTTCCTTCCTTCTCTTTCATCTCTCTTGAATTAAATTGGGTAGATTATTAAAGAATTCTTTTTAATACCTTCTAAGATAGGCTCTTATTTGACAAAAATCTAATGTGTCTTTCAGCATATCTTTCTGTTTTTTGAGAAAAATTAAAAGAATTTCTAAAAATTAAATTGTTTCTCATATTTTGCTTGAAGATTTAAAGAGAGAATTGTAGCAAAGCTAATAATTAAGGTTTATCACGCTATCCACTTTCTTTGAGATTTACAAAGGTTTCTTTATTTGATGCACTTTTTATACATAACTCAAATTTTAAATATTTTTGTCATCATTTTTATCAAATTTACTGCAATTATATTCAAATGCCTTTCATAAACCAAAATTCAATTCTTTCCTTTAAATCGAATCAGTTCCATTACAAATTGAATCCCCTTCCATCAGTGAACTTCCTCATAATCTCATAATTTAAATCAGGCCTATCGTGACCTAGAATATGTCCAGCATTCCTAAAATATAGATAAGTCAGTCCATCTACAGTCTTATAATATCCTCCAATCTCTCCCGTTGTTTCGCTTCTCCAAATTTGCATCGTAGCATTGCGAAACCCCACATCCGATCTCCAGTGTAGGGCGTTAACAAACTTGGATATCGTTGTATGAGGAACTATCAAATCCATCTGAGCCGAAGTTATTAAAATACGATATAATCCAGAGTCCAATAAATTCTCTACAAGACTTTTTACTGATTTATAAATGTCCTTTTTGAAGGTTTGGTAAACGTCTGAATTAGCATTAGCGAAATGTTTTCCCATGCCCGCATGAATGGATTGACGGATTTCGTAGCGATTGAGAACCTCCTCGTGGTTATGCATGAAGCTTGGAGCATCATCATAGTTGTACAGAAAGTTGTAGGGAAACTGCAGCCCAGTGCAGTTTTTTAATAGGGATGGAAAGTTCGTGCCGATTATCAGAGGCTCAACTACCTATAACATGAATTGTCGCATAAGCCCGTGGTAAATCAAAACTTAACTAATTTATTGGTTTTATTCCTTACATCAAAAGCATCGGCCCAATTTCTCTTCAGGATATGCTTCTTTGCCTCCAATTGTTTCCAATTAAAGTAATCCTTCTGCTTCTGATCAATTAGGCCAAGTCCGTAATAAAACTCCCCGTAGTCTATTTGATGAATCGGATCTGTGAACCCGGAATGCACTCCGAACCCTCTCAAATGTATTATTCGCCCTAGTGGTAGATAAGACTTGTCAAGGCTCATCTCGATGTTGTTCACGTGGATTTCATAGGCTATCGCAGGAGCTATTTTACCTACATAAAATGATTATATCTGTCTGTACCTTGGTTTGGTTATGACAGTATTCTAAATGCTTTAATTAAAATTTACGTCTTTACAACCAATACAAAACGTGTCTACGGATCAGATATAAATATTTAAAATTGCACGTACCACCGTATGAACCACTGAATATGTAAAAGTCGTTTGATATATAATCTGGAAACAGTTTGTAAAACTGATCCAACGCTTCATAAACATCCTTAGCTGCTTCAACTGCTCCCTGAGAATAACAATCTTTTCGATCCGCTTCGCTAAAACCTATCGTGAAAGAATAATGTCTTAGATCTTTAAGTTAATGCTTCAGCCTATGCCCTAACCCCGTCAGCAAAAATAACTTGAAGTAAGGCCTCACCGCTGCCAACTGGACTATCCAAGTACAAAACGGATCTGGTAAAAGTCCATGAGTTTTCCCTAAAACGGATAAACTTGTGATCATCGATGTAAAACGGCCCGTTTTGAACAAAGAGACCCAAAAGTGCAGAGCTTCCTGGCCCCCCTCCGTGCCATAAAATGACCGGAGCTTCCTTCCTATTATACTGCGATTTAAAAGAATATGTCAATAGTCAATCTTATGCTTATTCCGCTGCATACCTCTTGGAGTTAAATCATATGAAATATAATTAATTACAGCTGCAGGGAAGAACCAAAAGAATAAATTCGATCCGCATTCTTCATCAACCGTGAGGAAGCCACTGTAACTTAAAACATCCGTAAAATTCCTAACTCGCGATAGTTCTAACGCTTCCTTAATCCTTCCCGATTTTATGAACGGGCTTAGCAAAAGTCTGTCGCTGGAAGGTGGTAAAGTCTCTGCATTTACGCTGCTTTCCCGTAAAACAAAATTTACTAATAAAATTACGAGCCATGACGTGGTTAGGAATCCTACGCTTTTTCTACTTCGATGTGTTTTAATAATTAAAATATTCATGGAGAAGTTTAATCAAAATGTATTTCAACTCAAGGTTTGAGCTGATTTGAATCGTAGTTTAGTGACTATAATATTTTAAAATTGAACTCCAAAACTGCCAACGTCAGCTCGTCTAGCTTAATCAGTCATTGACGTAAAATGAACTAATTGACATTTCCATTCCAGCAAGTAGCCTGACACAAAATAAGCTGAAATGCCGATTAGTCGTTAGTTGGAATCGTAAAGTAATTAGGATGACTGTCAATACCGTTTCTTTCTAACGTGTTTGCATAGCAGAGGAAGTGTAGTCCTAAAATTTAAAGTAAGCAAGCCATGAATGTCATAAAGACTGGATCAATTTGTGGGATGCATAACTAATAGCTCACTAATGAAATGACCTTTACCCTCGTCTAGTAAATATGTATGCTGTTTACACGCAGTTTCCTTACTTATCCAGAAACCATCTAATTGATATATCTTTCAGGTAATCCTACCTATCTGGGGCTTTGGAAAAATCATTGTCACCTTTGCTAAAGTTTTTCAAGCAAAAATGTATAATAAAAACAAAAGCAACTGCTATTTCGACGACTAACGACAGCCAGTGGGATAAGAAAAATCCAAGGCTAAACTTTAAATGACAAACATTTAATATTTAGCTTATTGTAATTGGGTTTTTGTAGAAAGATATTTAGTTAAGAGGGCTTAAAAACGTTATTCATACATTCATAGGACTTACTACCCATGAAAATATGTATCTCGATTCGAAATATAAATATTTTTCCCCCTTGGGTAAAATTAAATAGAAATGCAGTATGCATAATCAGCAGAAATGCAAACAAAATTTATAAATTGAGCATTACAATTTATCTACTTTTAAAATCTCGTTATGTTATGACGAGGACTCGAACTCGAGGACGTGTGAGAAAAAAGGATAGCACGCAATGAACGCAAACTTCGTTGAAGCTTCCTGTTTCGTGTATGCAACTCTTTTAATAACGCTATGCAATTCATACTTATCCGTATTATATTTCTATATCTCTGTGATATAAAAGAAATGCAACTGCCAAGAATAAAAATTGCCAAGGGAAAACTACTCCATTACAAATTAAAAAAACATAAAAATCCGTGGGATCGGAGCCCATGTCCAGATTCCAGATTCCAGATTCCAGACTAATTAAACCACGATAGAAAAATAGTTACGTGCTAGATGGTACCCGACTAAAAGACAAGGGTCCGTATGCTAATCACACTACTACGTAGTAAAGAGTAATTAAATTCTATGACGAGGTCGTAAAATCGTAAAAGCGATAGCCTTCCATAGAATACGTTTTATATTGCATGAGAAGTCGATAAGATGGGATAATGTTAAGCTCACGCAATTGTAAAATCTGCAAGAAAATGAATACTAATTTTTTAAACTAAAATATCTCTACTGCTTAGTTCATCATCAATATTTCAGTTCATTTACTAAACAAAAATCACTCTGCAGTTAGACACACCACGGGCTCCATGTATGTTCTGAGTGAGGATTTGTTTGAAACAATTTTTCCTAACTTAATTAAAATTAAAGGAGGAACGTAAAAGTACTGGAAGAATACTCAGTAACTCAATTCAAGTAAGTTTAAAATTACATCCTTAACTCTTAGCCACATTAGTTTCAAAGCGTAGTTTCATTTTTATAGACAAGCTGTAATTATCACAGTAACATCCCGTTTTACAGCCATATTCAACCGATCCTTCAATGATTCCTTTTCAAATATGCATACGATGCAACGCACAAGTTTAATGATATCGTAAAAGTTAGTAACACTCTTTTGGATACATTTCCTGCATTTTATTAGCCCTTTTACTTTACTCCACATCTTAAATTTATTTGCATTTCAAGTACATTTTGAAGTGAACAAAACAAATACAATTTGACACACAGCCAACTTGATTTGATAACTTAGCCCCATCGCACAGGAATAGAACTCTGGAATGAATGGATTAAGTACACGAGGACTAGGATTGTATAAGGATAGCGGGTTTAGCAAGTGGATAGTATTTTCGGTGACCCAAATTCGTCTTACTATTATCTAAGTTTAATCCAACTGTATTTATTTTACTACCATTGCACTTCAACCTTAAATAAATTTGTACATTGCATGTATATGTAAATAGAAGATTACTACTAAAACTCATCCATACACTTTAACATGGCAATGCAATGGGAAGAATACTATTTGAATGGTAACCGTTGAAAAATGAATAGACAATAAATATTATTGTACTTGAAGTAGAATCGGAATAACAACATCGTAGAAGATGCAGATGGTATAGTATGGATGTAACCTGATTACACAAATGCATTTAGTTTCAAAATCAAATAAATAAAAAGTTAAAATGACTTACACTTGATAGTCATTTTAAGCAAGATGTCAACTGATTAAATAGCTAATAATGTTTCTGCCATATGACAGTTTAATTGTAAGATGTGGAGTTTAAGGTTCTCTTGTGATAAAACAACTCATCTCTTGTAGAAATGCTCAAACCATTACAATAGAATGAAATCGCGTTAAAAGTGCGTGTTAAGTTTTGATAAAGCCAAACTAGACAAGTATTAGTTTTGACTTTTGCACTTATAAAATGGTCAAGAATAGTAAAAACTACAAGCATCGTAGTAGCTGGTCTCAATGTCCGCATAATATTCATATATTTTATTAAAACTGACGCAAATGATAAAGTGCCAACTTCTCTTGGTGCTAAAAACTGACCATGGGACTTTCGTCTTATATAAATTATTGATAAGTATATAATACATAAAGCGTTGGGGCACACTATGTGACACGTTGTACATCGATACTAATTATAAGGACATTATGCAAATTCAGCATTACCAGCCAATACTGCCATGTCCTGAGTTGAAAAGGATTACTACTGACTGACTGGAACTAAATACTCATGAGCTGAAGATAAATACTTGACATGTTGTGATTGTAGCGATGTATAATTACCCTAGTCCAAAGTAATTTAGTCATTGGTGATTTTATTTAGCAGCCGTACTAAACTAAACCCAAAACCCAATCTCAATCAAAGCCTGTATTCATTGACCGTGAAGGAATACTATAGTCCAAGAGTCAACTGACTTCAAGTGTAATTAATGCAAGCTTGCATGCAACTAATACTAAATGCAGCTAAGTCAACATATAGACAATAAACGGTCGATATAGACGAGGTGAAGTATAAACCAATGTTGTCCAAGTGTTTGTAGTACGACGCAAGGCAGAGTAGAGTGTCCAAACTAATTTATCCGGAATTAAGTAATTGTTACACTCCTATGCGGAGATGCCACATGAAAAGTAAACGTTTACGAAGGCTATTTTAGCCCAATTAATAAATCATAATCGCGTTCTAAGGGGAGATTTTTAAGTGTTTGCAATTAAGAAAGGACAATCAGTTATTTATATCCTCTCAATAAATCCTCTCATGATCTTCGCTTCTGCTGCGAAGAAATCGCTTACTAACTTGCCTACTGCAATAAGATTCATGACAAAAATGTAAGCCATTCATTGATCTGGTCATTAGTGAGTTGTAAGCCTTTTAGTTGATAAAAAGTTAGCTTTGGAGCACGGAAAATATTAATGCATTTTACTCTTGTACTATATAAACCTTGCATTGCAGAATGACACAAGTTCCCTCAATACCTGTTGCAATTGACGATAAGAACATTCAATCTGGAGCTATTGATGTTCTTCGCGTTGTGAGACCAGAATGGACCAAGAAGTACACTCCAACTAGTATCAAATTTAAGGTCCGGATTTAATGGATTTAAGGATATCATTATCTTTGCTTGCTCCGGAATGTCTGTGGTTACATCAGAGTTGACTATGTTAAAATGTCTTAGGTATTCACTGATGGACTGTCGAACAAGTTGGTTGGATTTTTCGTGGATGAAAACCCCGAAGACATAGTGATTGTTAAAGTATTCGGAACAAATACTGACATGATGATTGATAGGAAAGCTGAGATTGAAACTATGAGAGTAAGTTTTCAGGAAAATAGAGTTAAATAGTTTTATTGCAGGTTAAAAACGAGTTAACTGTTATTGTAATGTCACAACAGTTGCTTCATGACCGAAAATGTGGGGCAGAGCTTTACGCTACATTCGAAAACGGAATATGCTATGAATACGTAAACGGTTCCACTTTGGAAGTAAACGACTGTCAGAATCCAGAAATCTACCCCTTAGTGGCTGCAGAAATGGCTCATATGCACTCTGGTTTTGCCATCTCGACTTCATCCCCTCAGAACAAACCCAGTTTTAACAATAACATTTCGGAAAAAATAATCGCAAACGGTCACGGGAATCAATACGGAAAGGAGATTGCAAAGTCGGCCTTTTGGGATAAAATTACTCAATTCAATAAACTGGCAGAGGAAGCGATGAGAAATAATGCAGAATTGCAAAAGAGGTAGCTTTCTCTAACGAAATATGAACTTTACATCAGAGATCATTTTAGCCATTCGTATAACATTTTTCTGTGGATTTTTTGTAGATTAGAAAGCGTTGGTGTCCGACCTAAATGGGCAGAAGGAGCCGCTAAGGATCTCAGGAAGATTTTAGAATCCGCCGGGATGCCAGTAACATTCTGTCACAACGATCTTATTCCGCGGAATATTGTCTATGACGAAAAGCGCAGGAGGGTCACCTTCATCGATGTTGAGTATGCTATGCCAAACTATCCAGCGTTTGATGTGGCAAACCATTTCCTAGAATTTGCTGGTATTTTTATTTATAATCTTAATTTGGTTGGACTAAATACCACAATGGGCAGTTGAACTAAATTACTTGTGTTTACTACTGGATTAAGGTGTCTCTAACATGGATTATTCAAAGTGTCCCGATAAAACGTTCCGTCTCAGGTGGATCGACGAATACTTGAAAGACTTCCAGTTGGAAGGGGTTAAAGTTTGTTCTGAGGAATTCAACCAGTGGGTCGACTTGTGTACCCCGGCATCCCATTTATTCTGGGGATTGTGGGGTATTTATCAAGCGTGTCATTCTACCATTGATTTTGACTATGTCAAGTAAGTTGTATGGTATTTAAACTACCGTAGAACAACTACTCTCATCTTTTCAACTTGTTTCCCTTTGTTTCAGATATGTGGGACTGAGATTTTCTGAGTTTCGAAAATGTATGGAGAAACTAGAAACTGAACAGAATGGGTTCAATCCAAACATTTTGATGTAAGGATGCTTAAAGAGTGTAACTGACAACGTGTATTATTATATTATTATGAGCCGGATTAATGTCTAAATTGATAAAATTCGTGATCCGAATACGTGATTGAAACACTATAAACCTATAACCTTTGAAATTACCTTTAAGACGAACAATCATTGTGGCTGTACATATTACCGGTCCTTAGAAGTTAGAATACAAGGTATTACCGGTGTTCAGTGGTAGTAAGTCTGATTTTTACGGACAGCTAATTGTGAAACAAATGGCTTTAAAGACAATACTATTTTAGTATCGCAATTCAAGACATTGCTCTATCGCGAATTGTATTGCATGTGGAGAGTAATTGTATGATATAATGTTTAGAAGAGCGTGGATCTGGATATTCCACTAATATTACTAGATATTGGTTTGATAGAACACATAAACGAGATTATTTAAATAAAATATTAATCAAAAGACAAAGGCTTCTGTACGTGTACTGTACATGTCCTTAATTTGCAGGCATAATTTAACTAGGTATGCGGGTTATGAGTTTTATTCTAATGCTAACACACTTAAATTGGGGGTAGAGGCTAGTACAGAGGGTGATTCAGCTTTTATGACTCACTTTTGTAACCTTCTACTTCCGCAACTTTCGTCTCTGAATCCTGGCAATGGACTCAATGTGTAGCCCTTTAGTTGCTCTTATCAATTCTGTATTGGAGTGACGCTGTAATTGGAAGATACGTTTTTAATTAAAGTTGATTTGATAGTTTACTATGTTTCAAAGTGATTTTATTTTTACTTTAAATAAACCTCAATTGAACCGGTATAGCTTTTTAGTAAAAACAGTACAAATTCTAAATAAGATTTAGTTTCATCTTCTTAATCTTCAATATGCTGTTCGCTGTCTACAAAAAATTTTAAACTCCTTATCCGTAAAAGGTTTCCAATTTATTGCCATTATGGTTGATATCTCTCTCGCCGTCCTTTCATAACTTTTAGCATTAAGCTTTATCCATTGGATGAAATTATAGTCCAGATGTAAATCTTCGTGGAAAATGTAATCACATTTTTTCAACCACGCGTTCCTTCGTAAATAGAAATATCTCAAATTGGGAGTCATGCTGGCTATCAAAAGAGCTGTGGATGTACTGATTCTATCACGGATATACTGAAAAATAAATTAATGTCTATAAAACAACCTCAAGCTTCTATTTTTATAAAACCATGCTACATGGCTCACCAAAGTGGTCAGATTCACACATCTTCGGCACAAATATAACAAATGGCTGTCAACCCTATTAACAAATTTTCGAGATGAGCGAAACTTGGGAATCTGAAAATGCCCAAACTCTTGGATGGTTTCCGAGTACAACTCTATCACCGTTAAAATTGAGCTTTCTGCTACCTATACAAAGTAAAAAGGCCATCATTACAAAACTAAGGAACATCTTACTTTTGAAGACCAAACCTAACTTTTACATTCAAGACCTACCTTTGTAAAGGGACAGTCATACAGAACGGATATAACAGGAGCAGATTCTTGCCATGTAATTTCTTTATCCACTTTCGAAAATGTCCTAAAATATTCAATTCATGCACTTTATAAAACTTTTTTGAGAACTAACTCCAACTTTAACAGACTTAACAAATCGCTACCTCAAAAAAACTTTAAACAAGTGAGAAACTTTGAGCCATGCTTTATTTGATAAGGGAATAACGGTCCCGATATAAGAGTTATGGACTAAGTGCAGTTCTTGTAAATTTGTTGCAGCCAACATGTCCAGCAGCTCTTCTCCCATGTTTTGCGGACTAATCCGAAGGACCCTTAAGTTAATGAAGCAGCCCGGATGGAGAAGGTAAAAATGATCCTTCGTGCAATTTATGAGGGCAAGAGTCTGAAGTTGATCGTATAACATGGAGCAAGCATCATCCAGAAGGTGAATGGCATCTTTAGGTGCAAGCAACAAGTCAATTAACTCCAAATGTCTTAAAAATCTCAGGTTCCCAATGCATCTCTTTAAACAACCGAGAATATCTCCGCCTGGATAAATTGTAAGGAACAGAAGCTTGACGACAGCTCATAATAATTCGTATGCTTGGGATCCAAATTGTCCTACCAGTTCCGTATATGAAGTGTTCTGACCTCGTTGCGATGTCACAAAAGAACTCAAACCTGAAGGACTCAATCTGAAAGCAGCAACCGTTACGGTCGTTTTCATTTTCTGTTAAAAAAAACAATTTAAACCCTTTTATATGATCACTCTTGATGCGCTTCTTTTGTAAACTGAGATAGAGAGATTGTACTTGAGTATCGTTCAGCGTAAGATGATATATGGTTCATGAAGTGGTAATGAGCGAATAGTCCAAAAAATGACTTTGGGGTTAGCGTAAGACCCCTTAAACGAGGACCCACGTGAGATATAAGTTGCTGAGTTCTGTGATGGTCCAGGACGTGCTATAAAGTAGAGGATGCTCATTCAAATATTTCCTTCAACGTTAGAAACGGGCGTTTCTAGAATTAATATTTTAGACATAATTAGCCTGGCTTTATACCATCCAATTTCTTTCCCCGTAATCATACTTGCTCCTGGTCAGTGTTGTATCCGTCATTAGAAAATGCTTCCAGGTCTTGGGGAAATGGAAAGCCTGAAAATGAATGCCAAATGGAGGATGGCTCAACGATAAGGTTGGAAACGCTGATAAGAAAGCAAGGTTTTTTTATTATAAAAACTAAGTTTATGTCCTACCCGGTACCATTGCCGGCAAGTACATGCAGCAAAGTACCGTTCTTGCAGTGATAGGTATTCGAATATCTTCTCGAGGATTAGGTCAGGAATAATCCCCCATCCATATTCATTTTCACCTCTATTCTTCCCCTCATCAAGGTTCCAACGGGATTCAATCAGTGATAACCTCTTGCCCAAAAACTCAGCAATTGAGTCGGGATCATCGAAGTCTATCCCTGCAAAACAGCATAATGCATAGAATCAGGAGTTTTTAATGAGTAAACTACAGTCAGTAACGTTCTTCCAGTAATTTTAGTCAGCACAACCTTGCTTATCGGGCTCAGCTTCTTCCAGGGTATCATTTGTGTCTCCCATACCTCGATGTAGATATTTTAATGGCTTAAATCGCTAACTCTTTAATCAATTTGTTTCAAGACATTGCAAAAACTGTTCAAAAGCCAGAATTTCGTAAAGTTTCGGGACAAGTGTTCGGAAGCAAACACTATATGCTATCATATGGACGGATTATAAGTTCTTGTGTTTTATAGTATGTAGAGAGACGATGAACTGCATTTTGTATGGTTTCGTATTTTTAATAATAACCCGTTTGTTTCTATCCAAGAGAATACATCTATCCGAGCTAAAGATAGATCATATTAGGTTAGGCATCGCATCGAAAATACAATTTCTTCTTAAAATTAAGTTCACATAGGAAGAAATTCTAAAAAAAATTGCCGAAATTTAAAGCAATTTCATGAATGCATAGTTATTTGATCAGTGATTTTATGACCAAAAGGTAAAGCCTCAAGACCGAACCTTTCACTCAGTTCATTCATTTTCAACTCAACATGACATGCAGGATTAAGCTTTTTGAGTCAATTTTGATTCCAATTAAATCATGAGAGCTAACATTAAACCAAATTTAATTTGCATTTCGAATTAAAGTCTCATCGTGACTTCTGCAGTTTCGTTTCCTATGAGGTGGGCTAAAAAATTAAAAAACTATGTTTTATACACAGAAAGCATTAATACGTACCACCAACCTATGGTAGTTGATTTATGAACAAACCGTACCCCCAAATCCCAGCCCAACCGTTTACCATGTGCATGAAGTAGTGACTCTTTCTGTACACGTTAATTCTTTACGTGCTTGCATTTCTTTGGGTATAATTTAAGTAATTTTCGCCAATAAAAAATTTGTATTTTCTCACACATTCTATGTCCCAGTTCCCATTGTTTTACTTTATAAAACGGTATTGTTTACGCACTGTTCTTTATTCAGTACACAATGTAATATGCTGCAGAGGGTTTGCAAGAATTTTATCGAAACAAGTTATTTGTACGCTGTAACGTAACTCATTACTTGACTTTTATTTTTATCTGCTTTTTCTAAAGGACATGCTAATACAATCGCTTTTGATTTTATCAAATCAAACCCAATAGCATTGCATTGAGGAGCAAGTCCTCTTTTATTTAACCTCGTTCAGGAACATGCAGTTTAATTACTTAATTTAGCAGAAAAATTAAATATTGTTGGCTAACAAATCTGTAATCAGGTATTTGATAATTTGATCGAAGCTTCAGATTTATTATGATTTCAGTTTATGGTGGCAAGCTAAGAGCAGGCAGCGACCCTTATTTCTTGACCGTTACTTTCACTGCACAAAAAAGTTCGTTATTCATAAATAAATCTAACAAATGCACAATATATAAAAGCTTCCCAAGCCGTATTCTAAAATAATGTATGCATTATCGTTAAAATTTGAAATTTTTATAGTCGACTAGGTTAAATTCGACCTTGTACTTATTTAGTTATCAAAATACATTAATTACGTGATAAAGATTATTTGAAGGTAAAAAAATATTAGTAATCTTTGTTAAATTATTACAATTAATTGTCAGTTCTTTTACGATACAGTGGAAAGACTTTCATATCTCATGGTAGTTTATGCTCGGAATCATATACTAAACTTGTAATGAACAACATTGGAATTACTCTGGGACTCTATATTTTTTAATTTGAGAATCTAATTAACATTCATTATTCGGAAACCAAGGCCCAATTAGAAATTTAGAATATAAGCTGAGTCTAATGTTTTTTCGAATGGGAACAAAATAAACAGTCGACTTTTTCAATTGTTCTACCCAATATCACTCCAAAACCTTCATACAGTTACTTTATAGTTAAAATGACTTTCCAGCAGTAAAACGATTAATCATGTCAAAAGTCCACTCCGGCTTATCATGAGGAGCTACATGACCAGCATTCCTTATAAATAAATATATGAGGTTCTTGGAGTTTTTGGAATAACCAGCGATTTCCCTGTTAACCTTCCAGATCTTCCTCTCAGAAGTTGCATACTCCTCAGCCCCCTTCCACTTAAGGGAACGGATGAACCTCGCAATGCCCGTATGCGGCACGGCCATATCCAGTTGACTCGAGTAGATTATCATTCTGTAGTCGGCGTCAAGCAGTTCTTCCACCCAGGGTTTGACACTTTGATGAAAGTCTTGTCTCATGTATTTGAGCACTGAAGAGTTAAAGTTCTGGTAGGGGGTCGCCCCCACATGGATAGCATGTCGGACATAATCTCGTTGAATGTATTGTTGATAATAGCCATATGTCTTGGGTCGAGTTTCCTCCAGGTAGTTTTTATTAAAGTCGAAACCTGTCACATTTTTGAAGTAGGTTGGATATGGAGTAAAATCCCCATGGAGTAGTTCGTCCATGAGCTATGATACAAAACAAAACTAAGTTAATGTTTGGCAAGAAATAAAAGCTCATTCTACGAACATAAAACAAAACTAGCAAGTTTTTAATGGTTTTCAGATAACCTGAGATGTTATACTTCCATAATTTAAAAGGTGAGCCTTATTGTCAGTGTTAAACCGTAACAGTCATTTGTTTGTTATTTCTGGTGTTTAATTAAAATGTTAAACCATAAAATGAAAGCATAAAATTGCATGCTAATTATCCAACCCTTATTGATTTATCTGAGCTGAGTAAAGCACATTACACATTTAAATGATAACCTTACCGAATCAACCGACAGGCAACATGCGTGCTGTAAATTTTTCGATTTCTTTCACTTTTAAGTAGTAGTGGACAGGTTAACGGCATGCATATAGCAACATTACTGTACGGCTTGATATGTTAAGTAAGCGCTTCGCTCATTTTAAGTGAGTTTAAAGGAATAAAGGATGTGAACTTATTACAAGAAGTTTTAGATCAGTTAAGTAAATAGGCTGTGAGTTTATAAACTGAAACCAAAAGCAACTGTGACTGTGAGTAATCTCTTCTCTTGTGTAATAAATAAATCCTCACAGCCAATAATTGATATAACGATGATGATACGCGAGAGAAAAAAACCTTAATAACGACAATAAAAAAGCTATGTTACGTTTCATTCAATGTTTCCCTTTCATTTAATTAGATAACCTTCCTTTAGGGGACAAATCGCATGTAAAAAGAATAGAAATTGGATTGGGGTCAATATTTCCCCCACGAAGGTGCATTGTTTGAGGAAAAGATAAGATGAAGATGATACGCGCTAGAGGTTTTATGAGCCTTATGGCCCTAATCCTGCCACATAATTTTATGAAATATTGCCTCGTTCATCGATGCAAAAAGTTCAAATCTCTATCTTACATTGTCAACATCGATCCATTTCCCCTTTGAGATGAGGTCCTTGGCTTCAGCATAATTTTGGTCAAAGTGGGCCTTTCCATTTTCATCGATGAGTCCAATGTTGTACATAAATTCCCCGAAATCGATCATGCTTACAGGGTCCACAAAGGGGGCTCCTAGGATCAGTCCTCGGAGGTTCATTCTTACTGCGGGTAACTCTTGATTCGTCTTATGAATTTTGTATGCAATGCTCAAGGCATATTTACCTATAAAGTAGGGTTAATACATTTATTCTGGTTTCTTATCTATTTCTATGGTTGAGCCATGAATGTTATATAAGCTTGTTAAGGGTTTGTCAGTTACCTCCATAAGATTGTCCAGCGATGTAGAAATCTCTGGATTGAAGTTTTGGAAAAAGGGTAAAAAATTGGGTAAGAGCATTGTACAAGTCTCTGGAGACGTCTTTCTCATTGCGGGCATAGCCGTTTTCATCTTCTGTAAAGCTGAAACCTAAAATATTATAGGGATTTTTAAGTTTCATACTAAAATAGATTAACTGAAATTATTAATTTGTTAGTACAGCTAGGAGTGAATATGTTCATTAACCGCATAACAATCTAATTGTTCGCGTAATACTTAGAATAGGAAGGTGAACTTGTTAGGGTTTGGCCTGGTGTACGCATTGTTTAAAAAAATATATCAAAAGATAATATCCCAGAGTTCGTATACACTTGTATGAAAATGGGTTTTGTGCATAGATATTTATTTCTAGTTGTAGTTGTAGTAAAACACAAATTATAACCGCAGATTTAGTAAATATTATAACTCACCACATCCAACCGGGTTATCAATGTACAAAACGGAATGTGTCAACGACCATGGATTGCTTCTAAATCGGAGGTAACTCTTGGAATCAACGAGGAAAGGTCCATGCTCGGTAAACAGACCAAAAAGTGAAGGGGCTCCGGGTCCTCCTTGTAACCATAAGACTACCGGAGCATTTTCAGCGTTGTACTAAGGGAAAAATATTTTTTATTGATTATACTATTAAATTATAAACACATTTTTAAACGGTAAAAAGAACTTTACATGGCTTTGTGAAATAAATTGAACGAACATTGCATTTTGAAATGGATTAATTAAACCTGTAATAATTTCACTAATAAAGTTATTTCTTCGAACATCTTTCATTCATTAACCCGTAGCAAAATAATGCTTTAAAATGTTCATACCGCAGCAGGAAAGAACCAAAAGAACATGTTGGAATTGTAGGTAGGATGAACATTAAAAAATCCAGCGTAGCTCTGAACTCTTGTGAAGTTCGTAACTCTTGACAAGTTCTGGGCCCTTTCAATCTCTCCCCGAGCGATATAAGGTGTAACAATTAGTCTGTCACTGGGCTCCTTATTCTCCGTAAAGATGTTCGTCACCGAGTTGCCACTTCGTGCACTTGACCCTTGAGCCGAGGTCAACTCCAGGGCACAAAAAATCACAAATACCCCTAAAACTGCCATATCTCCACATATTTTGCTAAGGAATCCCATTTTTGCCCCTTTTTATACAGTTATTACTTCTTTATTACTATATTTCTGTCCAGAAACTTGACGTTTCCGAGCTAAAACTGCAAACTCTTCACCGATAATCCTAAGTTGATGAACTTATCGAATATTACTGCAAAATTCTTCATCAGTCTACACGGACTGAGGTACAAAGGCTAACTAAAAACTATAAGGCTTAATCAACCTGATTTTAATTGGTATAAACTAAACTAGCCCTTTGCTAACCTTTTCTAATCCTCTGAAAATATTCTCATAAACCCTTAAACCCTGCGTCCTGCTAAGTTCTCATAAAACAAAGTTATGACAATAATACATAAGCTTTGCTTGAGTTGAATCATTCATTTTACCTTTTCTTAGGTAATACACTTGCCTCAAATGTAATCCTTATCCTCATGGGTAATATTCCTTGGGGAAAAGTCTCACTGATAATTAGCCTTAAGTGCATATTCCTGTAGACGACTCGACGAGCCATTTTATAAAATTCATTCTCTTACTGAAATGCCATTTGAAGATAAGCATTGGTCTAAGCTACAAAAAGAAGCTTTTATGATCTTTCATCTACGCTAACATATCTTAACACTTTTAAGGCCCATTGAGCGTTTTAAAATTGCATGCTAAGTACAGTTGGGAATTTAAAATATATTTTACTCAAAGTTTTTACTCATGGTTAACATACAATTGTGTGTCCGTTGTTGGCGGCCCCCACGTACGTACATAAATATTTATTGATATCCTCATCATTGACAACAAATGGAGTTTATTTAAGTTAAAATTACAAGTAATAACCAGTTCGTATGCATCTATGAGTCTTCTTCACTAGTACGGCCCAGACTGCTGGTCGCTGCATTCATGTGTGGCTTCGATAAGTTAGGCAAGGTAACATCGCATCGTGAGAAGTATGAGTACAAACCATGTTTTCTCAGGTAATGGGGTCATCTTTAAACCTAAAGCTAACATTGCTTAAAATATTACTATTACTATGATGTGTTACAGCGATTGACAATGTTTTAGCCTCAACACTTACTTAAACAGAGATACATTTGACAAAAATTGGAGTATAAAAACGTTTAAGTAATTAGTGCAATTTCGATATGATAGTCTTTAATCTCATTCTAGGAAGTGTCCAACTAATGATGCCAAGGCAAGGGAATTTTAGGGAAACGGAACCTATATGCATAACTTTTTTGATAAAGCAATTAAACTCTTTTAATTTGAGTATGTTTAAGTTTACATTCGAGAAGTTAAATTGTTAAAAGTAGGCCTGGATTTGTGTACGTTCATCATCAGCCTTTGAAAATTTGATGCATATTTTGTGGTAGCGCAACAAATCGGTAGATGAATTATTGAAATTTATTGAAATTAGATTTATCAAAAGCACCCAAATACACAAAATTGAATTAGTGACCGTGACATGAGTAGCAATCAATATAGAATCCGCTTCCGTTGTCTGTAATAATGCAAGTTTGGCATTGAGAGATTTAGATTTATAGTCAAGGAAAGGATGAGTAGCCTTGAATGGACGAAGGATTATTTTGAAAATCTCTTACATCCCTTAAACCTGCTATTATCCTAAAGCTATAATGAGTCGCACTCGTACTCAATAACCTCCAATATAAAAAAATGTTGGCAAAATGGAATTTTAATTTTAATACAACCTCGGATTAAATTAATATATTCATCATTTCCCTATGGGAAGAAATATTTGAATCGAAGGTTCAATTTTTAAGTGGACAAATTTATTTCAGTGAAAATTAATAAATTAAGCATTTTATCAATTATGAAAAAATTTTGAACTGCTTAATTACTGAAAAGAGCGCAGGGGCATTCATGGTTAATTGTTTGATTGGATTACTGATTACATTTACAATTCATCATGCAAGTAATTCACTTGCATATTAACTATAAATTACTATTACATGTCAAAGCCATTAAGGTGATCTTTTACAAGACGACCGCGATTGCGATTTATTTTTACACTTGCATCGCTGTAAACGAGCACTCAATACAATTGTCAAGTGCGTGAGTAATTGCTAATTAGATCAACCAATTAAAGTATTAGTTCAGTTGTCCTATTAATAAAAAGTGCATGATTGGTTATTATTGCCGTACTTGCCTATGCATTGTGGTATTGGGTGAGAATACAAGATCTTATCATCTACCAACTGCAAACTGTTACACTAAATATTTGCTATTGTTAGTTGCATTGTGTTATAGTTTCGTTGCTTTTAATTATTATTCATTAAATGTGGTGTCACTTTCAATGTTAATTCCTTCATGTAATGGACACATCTATGCAGATAATAGTTTTTTATTTGTTCGACTTTCTTGGATGGAAAAAATAATGTTGCGCAAATAGCCTTACCTTATTCATTAGGCTTGGATGGTCAGGATAATTAAAACTGAAGTGAAATGTTACAACAGAAGTATGTATATGTAGACAATGTTTATATTGCCACTGGTTGGTGGAAAGACAAGATATTGAAAAGTTAAGTTAGACATGTATTTATTTAGTGGTTGCAATCATTTATTTTTTCTTAGAAATTCCGAGAGAAAATATTGCAATAGTTACGGGACTAATTGGTTGTCAGTTGCATCGACAATTGTGGTTACAGTTATTTATAACTAGTGTAATAATTGCTGTTTAAACATTGAACTTCTCATTCTGGAAAGGAACAATGACATTACACAATAAAAACTAGAGCACTTACTTTAATGAATAGTGCTTCTGACAATTTTTTATTTGTGAAAATTTAAAATTATTTTTTTTAAGATAAGAAATATGGAGAGAATATATTAAACGTAATTCAGAACAGAATTGGGGTTTAATCTGAAGTTGGATCATAATTTTATTGTTTTATTATACAGCGTTAACTACGTATTTTCATTCATCCGTTCCTGTTGAAGATTTGATTACTCCATTTTAAAGACAAATAGAAGACAGATTGTAACGCTGTCTGTACTTAGGGCCCGATCTTCAAGAAATTGTAGGCTGTAACTTTTTACGATGGAATAAAAACAAAAATCCTATGGGGTAATGGATGTATGGGTTAAACATTTAGCAATATTGGCTGATAGTTAATACATCTGTGTTGTTAATACTTGTGTTTGCAGACAGCCAATCCTATTTCCACAAATGAGGTTTTATTAACGGGCATACCCAAATCTTGTTAAACTTGTATAATCTTGATTGTATATAATGCTAACTTATTATAATAACTGGTTGAAATTGATAAAAGGGTTTGAATCATTATGTCTTAAATTGCATATCGCATTTAAGAGGAAGAAAAGGGTCGTTAGTACACTATAATTTTAGGAAATAACTTTTATTTCCAGCAGCAGCGAAACTAAAATACGGTATTATGCATGCAATTATACACAAGGAGATAATTTAATTAAACTAAATCTTATTGGAGTGCTTGGTGATGAGAACGGAGATTTTTATGCATAATGTTAACAAATCATGATTCACAATTTAAATAAAAAAGGATAAATTCGCCTCATAATTAGAGAATGTAGGATTACTAACTTATTTTCCACTTAAGATTAACTACACCACTAAAACGGTTCTTTTAAATAACCTAAGAAGTTGTTATTTTATTATTGATTAAAGGCAATCACTTAATTACTTCAGCTTTAAACTGCAAAGGGTTTCTTCAATTGAGGATTGAGGTCTAGTTATTCTAGTCAGTGTATCTATCTACGACTGTGAGTAGACATACTCTCGTTTTTACCAATACAAATATCGCTAAACGGTTTATTTTCCCTGACTTATCATACTTTAAATAAACCTTTAACAATAATTATACAACGGTATGGCTTTCAAAATGTAGACCTTCTTAATTAAAAAGTAATTAGCCGACGTTTTAAATAGATATTTAAACTAAATACTGGGCCTATTATGTATGCTAGTCGTCATTTTGATCATTTATCAAGAATTAAGAATAGAAATAAAGGACGTTAGCTCTAGAACTTAAACCATAACAGATTTCAACCCATCTATCTATTTTTATTAATTTTCATTTTTATACCTTTACAATTACGATTTAACAATTGTCAAAAACGGTCGAATGAATTAAACATACACTTTTATTGGAACAGAACAGATAGCAGGGAATAAGAAAACATTTAATTCTACCATTCATCTCATTTCCTCCTTAGATATATTGCACAGCAATTATACCTCTTCATCTAACCGTGAAGATAAAAATGGTCAATTTAATCCGCAATTTAAATCAGGCTTCAGGAGATTGTACAAGAGTTCCGCTTGGAATGTCTATCCCTCAAAGCTGCAAGTTGTGCTGGCGTCGGTACATGGACCGTTGTTGGTTGATGCATTGAAGACGAGTTTCCAGCCACTGGTACACCCCCTGAAATTTTTATAACAGACATATTTCATTTTTGTGACAATTTTTGTAGACATTCAGCATACAAAAACCCCCTACGATATGATGTCTAGTATATCATCTTGGGATGTTTTAAGATATCAGAGTTAGCCTGCTTGTTTTGGCAAGTCAATTTCTACACCTCTATTTATACCTCCAGGGGAAGATCATGCTAAATACAACAAATTAAAGTTGTTTATATCCAACCTTGAAGTAAAACTTTCTTTGATTAATCTCTCAATTAATAGAAGTAGAAGGGACACGGGAGTAGTAGTTTATGCACACGATTTTTTGAATACTTATCATGGTTTATTTATTCAAAAAATCTTGGTTTATGTACACATAAGAAAATGAAAATAACGTCTTTCTTTTACGACCAGGATGTGCGTCTAGTGTAAGCTTATCTCATGCCAAACTTCTTCAATCCTGGCTGAGGGCATTTAATGAATAAAATAACCAAACGTGTGTGCATCTGCATCCCTTGCTTTTATTTTTCATTGAACTAGAAAGTGGTTCCACGTTCAATTTTAATACATCTTAATAAAACCATAGCCAATGCATGATTTTTAATTGACGAGCCTTGCCTTGGTACAAAGTAATAAAACTTTCTCCAAATACGTTTCCTCCCACAAGATAGCTGAAATGCTCAAAAATCGCTACCACGGTGACATCCTTTCCAACAAACTTACAATGATCGCTTGCAGAGTCATAGGATCTTGAGCATTTAATTTATTTGGCTTTATATTGCCTTTTTTGCTAAGGTTTACGATGATTTGATTACACAAACAAGGAAATACCCTCGGGTTCATTTTCTGATACGGCTTACCTCAGGTATGTCCAAAACTTAGAATGGCATTTTATGACCAGTATTTCAATTTACTTCTATCCACAGTTATTTAACTTTACTCACTTACTGCAGACCAAGCAGCTCTAGCTCGCATGAGAGATTCTACTTGCTGATAAGCTTCAGCCATCCCGGAAAGGATAAGTTTTTCAGGCAACCAAACTCTATTAAATTCTAAAACATGGCGCAGCTGCAACCCCCATCATTCACAAAGACATTATGCGGATTGATGGTATTCATGAAACTATTCATATCCACATCATCAGAAGAAGCACTCCCAACCATCGTAGCCCCACTCAGAGATCCATGGGAACTTTTCAAATACGGGGATCAATCTATTCCGCTGTACTCTGCAAACTCTCGCAAAGAGTTTCTAAAAATGTGCATATATCCTCCTTCAAAAGATGTCGTAAAAAAGTGCCCAACCAGTGCCGCAGACCGGAAGACTTGTATAAGCAATTGTACTGCAGCACGTCTAGAGGGTCTCAAGCGGGCCCAGGACAGGGTCCGCGACATTGTGGTCTTGACCAAAGACAGTCTGCGTTCAGCGTTTCTCTGGAGTTGCTGGTGCTTTGCTCTCTTCGTGGGACTCTGTCTTTGGCTGGTGGAACGGTTTCAGTTTATTAATTTACCCGTTATTGGGGACCCTTATTTGGACGACCCCACAGATGGAATCAAATATAGACATTTTAGATGGATGAAATGGATTTCTGTTGCACGAAGTAATTACAATGTAAGGGAATAAGACGTTTATAGTCCTATATTTATTTGCAAAAACACTATGTGATTTAACATGCATAATCTGGTATTTTAGTGGTCATCGCATCTCAGAGCTGATCACGCCATTGTCAACTGGGTCTCCGTTAGTGAAATACCTTTCAAAAGACCACCTACTCCTGAACCAATTCGGAAAAGAGAGCCTAGGGATGCTGATCATCCGGAATGGAACATTCAAAATATGATTCAGAAAGCTAAGCAGGATCGACTACCCGGACATCTCGCACGGTGGTTTGTTATGCAGGATTACTGGGTTAAAATGTATGACTGGAGTTACCGAAGATGTACGTATCCATTGTAGTTATTTACCTTGTAGTAGTTGTAAAATTGATGGGTTGATGCATTTATTTATAGTTTTATAGTAGATGCAGTTTTCTACCTATAAGTTTTATAAAATATGTACTCCCCACAATTTAGATTTAAATGAACCAGCTAGTTCTGTTCCACACATTACCAAGATTTACCCACGACCTGTGAGATATGTACCTAAGAAAGCACGTTCAACCCCACTATATGGGCAAGTTGATAACAATACTATTACCGGAAGTAAAAACACCGTGGTGTCGCACCCAGTACTGCACCCTCCTACAGTATCAAACCCAACTGCTAAACCCCTTACAAACCCCTTGTCAAGGCGTTCTTCTGGTACAACAATCAAAAGCAATGCTGTAGAACTGGCTGCAAATTCAGCTCAAACTGTACGTGAGGATGACAAGAAGAAGGAAGTAGCGAACAAGTCCGTGGGTAAAGACCGTAGACACAGCATTTTGTCTGTGGGTAAAGAAGGCATGGAAATTGATAAAAAAGAGCCAGATAAACCAGTTGCGACTGTTGAAGAAGTTACTAAACCGAAGAAATCTAAAAAGAAGAAGTCATCAAACGGTAAAAAGTCCAAGCGCAAAGGTTCCAAGAAGAGGAAGAAAAGGAGTGTAGATAAAACGCCCGAAGATGGGGAAAGCGCTGATGAGCGCCCTGCGCCGGAACAAGCTCAAGTGGATCCTCCCCCTGAACCTTTAGTGGAATCATCGGCTGGGTTAGAACGTAGAATACAAGAGGAAGAGAAGTTGCATGAAGATACTGAAAAAATAGCCGAAATTAGACGAAAGTCTTCAACAAATGAAAAGTTTATGGCCGGCATTGCTGGTACTCTTGCTGTTGCCAAGAGGTTAAGAAAAAGGATGAAATCAAGGCATAGGAAACATAAAAAGAAGACAACAGCCAAGAATAATTTAGTTGAACAAAGGTTAAATGAACTATTCCAACAGCCAGTGCCAGTGCAAGAGGTTAGTAACGCTAAATCACCGGAGGAAGACTGCTGGAATGAGACTTTGCCGGATGGAACGATAATTGTGGTTTGTGGACAGCAAAAAAAAACTTCTAAGGATGGGAAAACAACCGAGAAGGGACCAGCATCGTAAAAAATTAGAAATTAGCATTAAGTTTTACGAATTTTGCCCTAATTTATCATCGCAACTTTCCCTTTATAATGTTGTTTAGTTTTCGAACTTGATAATGCAATAAGCAATTTATTTAGCAATATTCTGTCGTTGCCCAAAGTGTATTTAATGAAGTATGGTGTAATGTCGTAAACCGGATAGTATTAAAGTTAATTTTTAGTTATTCATGATGAATCCACTATGCTAATTTATCATCAAAGCTTGGCTCAGCCATAAGTTCATTTGTATATCCGTATGGCTACATTATAAGTCTTTGCACCTGACATTTCAGTACTCAGGTTTAATCACATCTCAGTGTCAGTCTCACATATATAAATTGCATTCATTATCAAAAGCAACCGTCGTATTGTTTTGTTGACGTTCAGAATACAGAAATAGAAAGTCTTTGATGGAAACCACGGTACAGTAATAAAGTTTGTGAAAAGCGAGCCTCATTATTTTACAAGGTTTGTGTGGTTGAAGCTCGTTTACTCTTCACTTGAGCCGTACAAAATTGCATTAAATACCCATGTACAGAGCTATAATAGGAGTCTGCTGTACTCGTCATTATCCAAGGTGTGAGATGACACTGATGTTTACTGTCGTATTTTTCAACACTGTACCTCTGACACCTTAGGTACAGAATGGTTCTGTGGTGTATTCTGTGTGTAGCGCAACAAGGGATACTATTTTTAGCAGCTCTGTAGCATCGTATTCAACTATTCCTTCTACAGTTTAATCAAGACCAACCGAGAAGAAAGTTGTGCTTAAAAGGGTGAAACTTAAGTTATAGAGTTCGTAGTTTCTCAACAAGGCAAGGGAAATTATTATGAATGTTAGACTACTAGCAGTAGTTAGAATTCTTACACTTTTCCCAAATGGCAACTACTATAGTGAAGCTATCTTGAGACTTTCTGACAGTACCGTATATACTCGAATAGAGGCCTCCCGCGAATAGTGGCCCCTCTCGAATAGTGGCCCCCCCTTAATTACTATTA
>JAQFZX010001074.1:0-36658 GCA_034682405.1 Hydroisotoma schaefferi | reverse complement strand
GATTTCACAAAATCTGGTATAGGATTTCACTTCAGAATTCCGGAAGTCTATTACAATATATCATAAAATCTACAAGATTTCACAAAATCTGGTACAAGATTTCAGAAAGTCTAGTACAAGATTTTCCAAAATCTGATATAGGGTTTCACTTAAGATTTCAGAAAGTCTGGTACAAGATTTCACAAAATCTGCCACAGGATTTCACAAAATCTGTCACACGATCTGTAACAACCTTATTCATAATCTGTTACGGGATTTGTCCTTTTTACGGCGTAAGAAGAAAACTGTACTGCAGTTTTGTTAAATGTACTGCAGTTTTGTTAAATGTAGTGCAGTTTTGTTAAATGTAGTGCAGTTTTGTTAAATGTACTGCAGTTTTGTTAAATGTACTGCAGTTTTGTTAAATGTAGTGCAGTTTTGTTAAATGTACTGCAGTTTTGTTAAATGTACTGCAGTTTTGTTAAATGTAGTGCAGTTTTGTTAAATGTAGTGCAGTTTTGTTAAATGTACTGCAGTTTTGTTAAATGTACTGCAGTTTTGTTAATTGTAGTGCAGTTTTGTTAAATGTACTGCAGTTTTGTTAATTGTAGTGCAGTTTTGTTAAATGTACTGCAGTTTTGTTAAATGTACTGCAGTTTTGTTAATTGTACTGCAGTTTTGGTGTCGTCTTTACGGCCCGGTACATATCCGACAACAACCCACTGATTGTTGAATTAACAAAGGTATATCAAGTTTATTGGCGGCTCACGAATGAAGCAAGAAATGTGAAGAGACAATGTCTTCCCGAGTACTTTTCGCCCATCCATCATTATGCTCATAAAAACGGTAATTACTGCGGTTGATGCAGGGGAATTTAATTTCATCAGCCTAAAGGCTGCTTCCAGTGACAAGCAAAAACGCATTCAACTACCAGGACTGCTAGCAAGTCTCTCTCTCTCTCGACAATTTTGATTTAACTTTTCCCCTAGCTTCGTATTCGAGTGGAACTCAATACTAAAGAACAACGAGCCTTTAAGTAAACGCTTGCATACAACCGCTGCATTGACTCAGCTTTATGTACTGGCATACGGGAGGGATGGATACGGATGGAAAGAGTGATTCAAACGAGCAAACAAATTGCTTGTTGTGCCATTCCAGAAACTACATGGAAACAACCCAACGTTTTAGTAGATTTGTTAAAGAATCAAATCAAGATGACCAACTAGAAAGTCCTTCCGAGTACTATTTCAGCTCTTTCTTGAATGTAATTTGAAGTCCACAATAAACTATTGTACTCGGGACAATGTACACACAACGGTTCTTCCTTTTGGCTCATGTTGTCGAGGCTATTTTATGACCAGAGGTCAGCATTTAGAACGACCCATGCATGTATCACTGAAGCGGTCAATGTTACTATAAGTACAAGTTAGATATTCCGTATTTTTGTTAAAGTTCTCCAAATATCACTCCTCTGAAATCCCTTTCATCCAAAATTGTACAACAGAAAATACTATAACAGCTTTTTTTACTTTATTATGGAATAGTTGACTGTACTGACTGTGCAAATGATTTCTTCACTGGAAAAATAATTTGCTACAATACGACGTAGTGAGTGAAAAACGAAATCTGGAATGTTTTTTGAGCCAGGCCTAAGCCCACAAGGTAAGTAAGCACCAAAAAATAAAAACAAAAAAGGTTATCGACATTATTTGAATAGCCAAATCTTAAAAACGCCTTTCAGTTACCAATTTATGGATAAGTGTGACCATATACGGTGGTGGCCAAAATTCTTCGGAAAAGGGAAAACAAATTCTTCCCAAAAAGTTCTTAGTAACTTAGGTGATAACTTTTTTGGCTGATTAGCCCAGTCAATTGGGCTTTAGGTTTGTTTATATCACCACGCAGTTAGTGTATGTGTTTACATCTGGATAACTCTCGAAATAAGGACACCACCGCGCTAAAATTTGGCATAGGGGGTCCAGGCTTACTTTCTAAAGCGGAGTTCGTAAATTAGAACAATCTGACCACCCAGTAATCCGTAGGGGTCCTGGTCAGAAATTCCCAAAATTTTGTTGCTTTACTTTTGTATGAAAGTAACAACTAATGATCATTTTTGCTGTTAACTAACCAAACTTTTTTATATTTAGTGAAATGTCGATACCGCATTTTGGAGAAAGAAAATGAGCTCGAGTAGACTGGCAAACGCTCACTAGTCTGCATCGCTCAATCGCTCATTTAGTTTTTTCGGAATCGCTCAATCTGTAGTGTTAAAAACTTCTTGAATCGCTCATCTATTGATCAATTTGATCGCTCAAATCGCTCAATATTTTGCTTTCTTTACTTTTGAATCGCTCACTCGCTCAAATATTTCTAAGGTAAATCGCTGAATCGCTACCGCTCAATTTGCAATTTATGCATTCAAATGTAAAAATTTTCTATTTTTTACTATTTCTGTAGTAAAATAAGTTTAAAAACACGGTAAAAATAGCACGATGCTAGTTGTATGAAAAATCGATCGCTCAAATCGATCATTTTACCTTTACTTTGCAGAGTTGAATCGCTCAAATCGCTCACTTTCAAGTTACCAATCGCTCAAACCGCTCACTGTGACCAACACATCAGCTCGCGAGTCGCTCAAATAGCTCAAAAGGAGCGTGAGCGATCGAAATTTTCGGCTCCGCTCTGAGCGTTTGCAAGTCTGATCCCAACCAAATGAAAGTGTATGTAATTTTTGTTCCATAGTAGCAAGCAAAACGAAACCAAAACCTCCGAGTGCAAGCTAGCAGAGCCCATTCTAGGGTGTTTTAGGAATTTATTGAACTACAACATGAGCAGAGATGTGGGGGCTTATCCCCAAACTCCAACTTATTGCATTTTTATTCACCCTGAAAAAAAATGCATCCAAACTATGTAGATCAGTTTCATTTTCTTCACATTTTACCTGTTTCGGTTTTTTTACACCTGCGAGTTTGGGTTTTTAAACTTTTGATTTGTGATATTACTTGCGATTTTTAGACCATCCAAGGAGCTTATGAAATGACCAATGACGTGTGTGGCAAAAGTTGGGACCGATCAGTGCTGTTAAGGACCTGTGGGAGTGAAAAAACCCAACGGGTAGACACTTATGAAACATTTCAGGGCAGGGTCTAGTTTTCCTTGAAACGAACGTGAAGTTGTAGAGACTGCGAGCACGAAAGAGGTCGGACAGGAAGTAAAGTAAGAAAGTGGGCGTGTGGGGGCAGGACCCCCACATCTCGGTTACTGTAATAAGCCCTATACCTAAAACTCCCTTGGATGGGATCTGGCAGCTGCACCCGTAGGTTTATACTAAAGTATGAAAACGCATTCAATGACCCTGTGGGTTTTCCTGACCCCCACGCGTTTTTAAACTTTCCGTTTGCCCTTTTGTTTAAACATTTTTCTGGGTATTCAATGACCCTGCAGTGTTTGTAGACCCCCATGGGTCACTGGGTTGACCGATTTGGCTTATATAAAAACGTAGTCTGAGATACGTTATTGTGATCCCTTATGCCAAATTTGAAGCTTCTAGCATCCTTAAATCATGAGTTATCATGGTTGTAGACAGACTGACACGGCACGGCTTTAGAATGGGCTAAAAAATTGTCATCTTAGTAACTAAAAACTTTTCGGGAAGAATTTTTTTACCTTTTCAGAAGAATTTTGGCCACCCCTGTATGTATTTATTTTACATTCCTTGTTCCATAGAATTATCATACAAAATTGTGAAGTTTACTACTAGATAAGGCCATCCCCAAAAAATATGCGACTCAAGAAGCAGTGAAGAAGTGTATGCATTGTTTTGCATACAAACCACAGTTAAAGTGCATAAGCAAAAGAGTAAAAAAAATAAGAAAACATCAATCGCTAAAATAAAGTATATGTTTTCATCCTTTTATTTTTATTACTAAATTCTAAAGTTAAGCTGTACAGTTTTTGTCAGGCAAATAAATACATCTTATCTTTCTAACTTGAAACAAATTATGCTAATATTTTCCGATCATAAAATCCATTTTCGATACACTAAAATCCTCCAAACGGTTCCGCACAAAAGAAACGGCCTCAGAGATACGAACCTATTAATCACCCCAAGTAATGTTCTTTTAATGGGATAGTTTCTTCCCCACACTTGACAAATATTCCGGCCTCTCCCTCCCGAACGACCCTTTTATCCGTTGGGACTTGCACAAACCGCTGTTAACTTTCCTATTATACTTACACTAACTAGTAAAACAGGGTGAAAATAGCTCATACCACAAATAATAAATACGCACGGAAAGAGACAAATGAGACTACATTTGTTTTTGTGGTCCTCCTAGTTGTTTGTTAGTAGCTCTAGTATGTACAAAGGTATGTAAGATTTGAGCAATGAAACACCTAGAATATATTTTCAGTACTCTGATACATATATGAACGAACAGAAACGATAGATAAAATGTTGAGGTTTTTATCATGTAACCTTAAATTTTTACAGCCGTTTCGTTATACTTCAAGGATTTAGTTTCTCATTTTCCCCAGCACAGTTTCATGAGTTGTTTCTGTTTCTCTTCGCTAAATGATATAAGTTCTTCATATTTTGCAGCCTCCAAACAAATCCGATACTTTACTACAACCTCCGTTAGACTAGACTGTCGAGGGAGTTCAGCTCTTTTGAAGAGTTTTAAAACTATGATTACGGATTTATAGAGGTAGATGTTCGATTACATCAAACTCAAATCCACAGGGTAAAAAATTCCACTGAAATGAATAAGTGTCACACTGCTGCCAGCCATTTATGTTAAAATGATATATGATCTCACAGTGGGAGAGTAAAGCAAGTTAATAAATCGCTGCAGGAAGTACCTAATTTTACCTATTGTCCACGGTTGCTTGCCTATTCAAGATGAAAAAAAGTATTCCCGATTCCTAAACTGTGGTTGTTAGAATAACAAATGAGTATTGATAATAATAGGGACAATAAAGTGTGCCATAATTGTGACGGGCACGGGACTTCCATAAGTTGACAACGATAATAAAAACGCTATACAGTTTCTTGAGGACTAGACGTAGGATACTACGGAATTTAATATTTAAATTTGATTTCAGTAGCATTTCAACTTTGTTTGGTCTGTACTTGTTAGTTAATTTAACCGGATGAATTGCATAAACAGCAATGAAGAGCGATAATATGAACTGTAATGAGACACTGCACACTCTCGCAGTTTCAAAAGTAAAAGTTGATTAAACTGAAATAGTTAAGACTGTCTCTGTGAAGTCAAATGCAATCACCGGAAGGTTGAAGCATTCAAGTGTCCAGCAGAATATTTCGTACAATTCGCACCTATAGACCTCAAGAGACAAATGTCCTATCCTAAAACTCGACTGCCTAATAGATTTCTAAGGCTTCAAAGAATTCATGTGTACATACAGAATATGCTATAATAATGAATGAATGCATGACTGAGGCCAATGTTGAAAATTAAACCATAGCTCATCATCCAAAAGATAAAGAAAGTTAATCATTCGACTAGTTTGAGTAAAGATGACGGGTTCAACTTGTCATAAATTTTAAGAAGCTCGTAAAGGAGGGAAAGAAACCGGATGGATGATACATTGAAGAGCATAATTTACTAACCATTAATGAACTTCTGCACACGAAAGCCAGAAGAATTAACAAGAGACCAGCCTACACTACGGAGGTTACGGTTTTCAAAATCTACCCTGCAAATTGTGGCTGCGGCTAGTGTAAAAGTACGAAATGTTGTGTAAAGCTTAGATCTTTGTCTACAGACATGAAATGTACTTCTTAAATCATCCAAATGAGCATCCCCCAACTAGAATGACACTTGTTTGAGCTTCATCAACTAATAAGGGAGTAAGGATTGGCTTGAGTGAGATTACAACCAATGATTTTGACATCTGACCATAGTTTCACTCGTCACCTTTCCTAAAGTTTTTAAAGAAGAAAATCCCTTTGAGCACATGAACTGGACGGCAAATGTAAATGTCTCACAGGTGAATCTTGTCCATGTCTCATTCTAATTTTTACTCGTGTTGTGGGCATGCACGCAGACAGGTAATAAAATGCGTATGCAATAGAATATTTTTTATAGGAAGGTAAAGCAAAGTTATGCAAGCAACGGTCAACGATGCGGCTGCAGGGCTAAGAATTGTGAATGTTAAGCGTCTAATCTCATCTGTCTGCTATCATCTTCTTGATTTGGAAATCCTAATTGTGTAAAGAAATTGCTTGGTGGTGCACTAAATGGAGATAGATTCTTAATCTCAACTCTTCTCGGGGACATAGCGCTCTTTGTTACACACACCCTACGGCAGAACAGCAAAGAGCCATGCAGTTTATAAAATGGGTTGAATTAACATCCAAACTTCACAGCGGTTTAAAATTCATCTCTGTTTACTTATTGAAGTTGAGGAGGTTTTCTTGAGTAACCTGCTTCATCAAAATCGAGATCTTTAGCCAGCGTGGATTATATTACATTGTGTACCACCAACCGCATGAGGAGATATTTTCCAGTCAAATGGGCTAGATCGATGTGTCGTATCGAAAGAGGGAATTCCAACCGGTAAAGGTATTTAAGCTTAGGAATTTAACATGTAAGAGAGGCTGTAAAAGTAAATCCTTGTTCACAGCAGACCTAACACTTAAAGTCTGATGATTGTCAAAAAGGCAACCTGATAAGTTACGCTTTGCATATCAGTCTGAATGATGTTTTCCTTAAAAACAAAAACGATGTGAGTCACCAGAGGAAGCTTAGCCACTTAACTGCTGTACTGCAATTTATAGGGTCTCTTAAAGAAAGTGGAATGGTAACTAACAACTTGTGGTTTGCGTCCTTCCCTTCAACGGCACACGTACAATCAAAATTGTAACCCTTCCTGGTAGCATTTCTATGACTAAAGTCTCGAACTTTCTCAGAAGAACATTTCTCACAACATATAGAATTCATATTCATCTGCTAGAAGGCCTAGCTTTAAAAAGCAACACTAGCTGTCGTTTTCAAAAGAGATGGTGGTAGGTTGATGGAGGGGTGGAAATCACAGGAAAAGTCTCTTGATACTTCTAGTGATGCATGTAATGTCATTAAAAATTCAATCTTGTAAGCTTATCTTCAATAGAACTAGGAATGTTTACCCATTCATATCCATTAACTAGGGACGGCCTGGGACCTCGAGCAAGGGATCAAAACAGGAAAAACAGATTTAACTAGGGAGTAGGGATCGAGTCCCCATTTCATTCATTCGCTCATGCTGCTGACTGCTGTTACTATGAATAACTAAACATTTAGTAATTTCTAACTATTTTGTTTATCTACAGACAGAAGTCTGCTACCAAGTAGTTGCATGACAAGCAGCTCTCAACTTCTTTACCACAATGTTTACAGTTTACAATTACAAATTAAGGAAAAGCCAGCCAGCTCAGGTTACACTGTCCAACTACCATAATCCCATCCGTCGTCCCGGGTTTCCATTTCCAATCAACCCATCATCCATCCTAACACTACTTCACTTATTATAGCCCAGGAAACCGAGGATCAAAACTGCGAGGGGATTTATTTCTTAATTTTAATTCCCAGAGGAAGGCTTGATTTGACATTGTATGATAGCAGGGAACTGATATTCCAGACAGAGCACAGGATTAATTACGTGTTGCGATACAAGAAGAAACCATATTCACAAAGTTACCTTAATAATTTTAAAGGATTTGCTTGGGAGTCGAGTGAGACCGTATAATACTCATGGATATGTTTCCATACAGAAGTATGATTTGGGTACTTGAGCTTTCTATTTCTATTACAGTTATCTCATTAGACATTCTCTCTTTATGCAACCACAATTAATATAATTGACATTTAGTACATTTACAGACATTTAATATATAATCCGTCCATCTCTTTACTTACTTCTGATAGTTGTACTAAAAGGATATTTTGGAGGAAACGGTAGCTTAAATTTTTCTAAGGCATTAATTAGGAAATGTGTATTTTTTTCGAATGCGTAAAAATGCAAAAGCCTTATAACCTTGCAGACGCATACAAACATGCCTGACTGTATCAATACTTGTCAATATAATAGTATACCTATCATCCTGTCATTTAGCAGTGATCAAGCCGTAAGTAAGGTATGTATAGCTCAAATGTTAGGGTTCTTCAACGTTTCAACTTAAATGTATTCAGCACGTAAAAGTGTTACTCTTTTCCAGTCTCAATTTACTCGTCGTATTAAAAAATAGTTCCCTTTATCCCAAATCAAACCATTTAGTCAATTTCAAATTTAATCAAATAAAACCCTGAATAAACTCTAGTCCAGGGGTTTATCCAGATTCGTATACGTATTACGTACTACTGCTGTTCCTAATCCTGTGATCTTACTAGTTATAGTCTCAAGTATGCATTAGTGACCCAATAGTCCATTCATTTCCAATGTAATCGATCACTCCTCTATATATGGGTATACTAATCAAATCGGATGATGATCTTTGAACTAGATACTAAGATTGGATGCAACATAACATGAGTTTACAAACTTATGAAGTTCAATGGATTCTCCCTATTTGGAGATGTTACATCGAGTATTTTATATGTAAAGTAGAGACTCTCCCCCTGTTGCATTTTTAATGGGCATTTTGTCAATGAAATAGAATTTAATTCGGAATATACTTCAAATGAAAAATGTCAGTTAAATGCGTAGGTTGACCACATGGATCATGTTACAGTTAAAACAGTTAGTTCAGCTTAAAAACGTATTAGGATGCTTCTGTCTGGATGCAAAAATCACAGTCTAAGACCCAAAAAAAGGTATACGAAAGAGAAAGTTTAATTTGAACGTTAGTATTCCACACAGCAAGGGTCTGGACTGTGAGATTGTGTAAGATAACCACGATTATGCGAGCGGAAGAGGTTATCGTTTAGATTTGCATTTTAAGAGCAATATTTTATTCAGTTGGTTAGATTTACCTCTCGTGACAGTATATCCAAAGACAGTGTAGTCATCTTCGCGAGTGGAACAATTCCAGCGCTCATGCCGAAATTGGAACTGACATTCTCGAATCCCTCGCCGGGCTCCATCGGAGACGGCTTGGATGGTATCTGGAAAGTTTTGGCACACTTCCACCTGCTGGGTAACTAGCCCGGGTAGCGAGCCACACACTTTACGGGCGGATTGTCCGATCAAATCTTCTGGATTTCCAGGAGCATCTCCTGCCAGTTGCATTAGATCTGCCGGTTGCTCAGCCGGTGTTTCCTTTGGTGCTTCAGTTGAAATGCCCAAATGCCTGCAAGAATTTATAGTATTTAACCCACGCGTGGGACGGTTACTCAAACTGACAATTTTTCGAATAATAAAATATGCGTAAAATTAGGATCCGACTGCTACTTTTCACTACTCTAAATAAATTGAAATTATACACTTCTACTGCATTGAAAATACGAGGAAATAACAAACCGATGATGATAGGGTTGTGATAAAAAACGCTGACCCTTACTGACTTACTTAGTGACACTGACATTGACCCTGTTAATGAAAATATGCATAAAATAAAAAGAATTCACTGGAGAGTAAATGTCCAGCTTTAAATATTTATTACATCAATTTGTTTATTACCTCTGGTCTGGTTTAACTGATTGAATGATCAAATTTACCAAGTTTTGCCATTTGTATTTAACCTTTATAGTAACGAATGCATGTAATTTGCTGGAAGACTTAGTTATAATTAAAGGGATTAATAAAAGGCTACGACTGCATAACAGAATAGTGAAGTTAAGCGTTAGCTGTTTCCCTTTACACTGCAAAGCTCAAAAAAATAAACGTCTCTCGCTCATAAAATCCATGCGAAAGCGAAGCATTTAGTTCCTCAAGGATAATTTGCAATTTCTTTACTACATCTATTTTTTGCTTCTATGATGTAAAGAAAAGTCCTTTTGACCTCCTTTGCGCTCCATTTAAGTGGCTAAAGTGTTGAGTTCATTTTATAGCTTTCATGTACACCTTTACGGACATTTGGGCCGAGTAGTTACAAAGACGAATTTTTCTTTTTGCCACCCACAAAAAGTCTAACCAGAGGGATCAGCGTTACTGTCCTTTCTTTAATTTTAGTATTACATACAGCACAAAAAAAATGACGAAGAAAGAATAGAAACAAAGCCGACAATTGCTGAGAGATCCTTCTTTAAGGGTGTTTTACTTTTCAGTTTGGATTTAACTTTACAAGTGTACCTAGAAGGACGACTGTTATTATGAAAAGATCCTGTTGTGTTGAGTAACTAAATAAAAGCTGTGTGTAGTAAGCCGGTCTTATAATTATTATTGTATTAGCAGATTTTTACCCCTCTTCTTGTCATTAGACATGTTACATGAGTGCAGTAGGTACATTCCCTCCTCTAATAATAAATAGCCATATCAAATTGCATTTTAAAATGGGCTGCTAAACTATATGAAATGGAATATTAGACCTGGCTGGATTTCAGGACACCACGGCACGGCACGATAATTGCTGGTGAACTAACCATACCCCATCATAACTTAAATGTTCTTGGATATTTTGCAAGTGCTTTTTTTAAATCAGAAAATCGACAAAATTTTACAAATGAATTCGCTTGTTAGATATAATCTAGCATAATTTTAGTCCATTATGTTTTGAAGTTGATTAGGATAGGGATTGAAAATAGTTTTGAAGACACTCGAACTTGCTTTTAAGTTTTCAATGTTTCCCTAACTTTGTCATTTTAATTTAAGACTACTATGAACGACTTTTTGGAATGAACTCCGTGTGGATAACTGTAAATGTTTTTGAATTAATAAATATTAATATATAATCAATTAACTAACCAGCTTGCCGTACTTGACTGCTGACTCTTAACTTACTGACAACATAGCTGTTTCTTATTTTATTTATAAGAATGAATGAACTAGAAAATAAATCAGCGAAATAATACAAAAATGTTTGTCAGCGGACTAAGGTCTGTTAAAGGAAAGCATCTGAAAATAGTGAAATCCGTCTTATGTCCTGAAAAACGAAAATAATTTCGGTTTGAATTATACGATCATTTCATTACACATCTTTTAGCTTTATAAAATGAGGTATGACGAAAGTTAAGAGCAGAAAGAAAAGTAAGAGACCGACAACCAATGCTCGTTAGCATTTTTAGTCTAATAATTTAGTCTCATCGTTGACGTTAAGTTTTGGATGGAATAGCTGTGCGTGTATAAAATAATGGATGCTTTCAAACTGAAACAAATTCCTCAGCCTGTACTATTTCATCGTACAACTACCATACTCTTCGATTAACTTGAAAATATCATTAAATATATATATTTATATATGTATGCATTAAATGAATACACAAGTATTAAATAATAGTAAAACCAATTAGACAAAAAAGGAATAGTAAAATGAAATCGGAAATAACTTACATCCATGAGGCATTCACGACTGAAAGGGAAATGAACACATAAACGATGGTGAGATTGAATGTCGTCTGCATAAACCTATACCGCATCATTAGCTTGGACTCGAATTCTTTCCTTAGACAATGACAAGAAAGCCCTCACAATTCATCCATCGAATGATACATTCATACTTGATTCTCCTACCTCGGCAATTTACAATGAAAAACTAAGGTCGCATGGTTCATTTCATTGATCAGCCTCACTTTAGAACAAACTCCCACTATTTATTTAATGAATCAACAGTCGTGGTGGTACTATTGTTTAAACTATAATTACAAAACCATACACATCTTACTGTCCTTTCCTTCCAACAATGCGGGCACATTTTGTCTCAAAAAAGCTTGCCATTTATTCAGATTTAATGCTGCATGAACTTTACACACACTTCTAATGCTTACGAGTTCCATGACTTTGGTCATGAAAATCCTACACCTGTGCCTGACTTTGCACTCGATCAACTTCACTACTGGTGTGCTTGAGTTTTACATTATTATTTTTTTAAATGGCATTTAAATTTTAAAATAACCCAATGCCGAACTCTTTATTGGTAAGTCACTTGCAAGTCTAGGAGTCTCCGTTGTACTAAGAAGTTGAAGGAATTTTAAGCTTGGATACCCGTGAACCACTACAGTCTATGTAGATATTGTGAAGTTCCGTACTATACAATTTATTTGCAATTAGAAGTTTAACGAAATTTTTTGTATATTGGACCCTGTGTGTTATTTTGAGGTTCCCTTCATAAAATACATTTCCGTATGTGTAATCAATAGAACTTGATTGATGAATATGGAATGAGGATGCATTATTTGCCCTTTTAAATCTTGCTGAGTAAGTTAATTGCGATGGTCAAAGTTGCCAAGAGGGGGTGAAACTTATTATCCTGCAAATTTAATAATTACTTGCGGCATGATTTCTTTCAAGTCGGTCCTTGAACCAAAACGAAATAGTATTGTATTTATTTGAGAGTCCCTTGTTTTAAAGTGAATTCTTTCTAATCAAATGGGAGGACTTGGTTGAACGCCACAGCTTTTTGACAGGGGAAGAAGACTCGGAGAAGTGAATGTGGTGAAGATGAATGAAATGGAGCCAGCAAGCAGTAGTTTCTTGTAGCAGCAGGAAGGTCTTGCTGTCGAAGTATCTAGAGTTGAAGTAATACTGGTAAAGGATTCATGTCCGAGAACGCAAGAGGTTACAGCTGAGATAGCTTTGTCTACAACCCTCTCTATTGGTTTCTGGGTGGCTGTTCGTACTCCCTATTGGCCCTCCTGTTTGTCCTAAGCAGTAGGAGATCTGTTATTCTGATTCTCAGTTACAGTCTAAAGGGTCGTCGTCATACTCTCGTACCAACTGATGATCATCGCTGCGCTCTTCTTTGTACACAGCTTCCACGAGCAGCGTTTGTTCCCTAGTCACCTTCGACTCCAAAGCAGTTATCATACAAAAGACTAACTTCCCACTCAGGAGTCATCTCAAGGTGATCCTTATCAGCGTAGTTTCATGAAGCGATATGAATCTTGTTTTGAAACTTGTGAGCTGTAACTTGCTCTTAGCTAATGGGATAAAGCAAAGCCACTGGGGCGACTTTCAGAACGGATTGCAATTATCATTTGCAGTATACATATATCTTGAAATGCAAGAAGCCCTGAAAAAATGATGTTGGTCGATTTTGCACCAAGATTTACAAAGACTATAATGATTAAGCTTACAAAAAAAATTAAGATCAAAAGACTTAGTTGAATTTGGCTTTTCCCATTGTAGCCCACTTTGCATGTCCATCTATTTAGCGTATTTTATGATATGTTCTACTCCAACCACTCACCCTATCATTTAAGAGACTTAATTACAACTTCAGATTTATCTAGGAATCCTTGAAGCGTTTGTTTATTTACTTCCATTCTAGTGCTACCGGAGGTGGATTTTCAATTCCTGTGACACCTAGCCACAAGCCCACATTGGTAACTGGAGTACAATTTATCTCTGGAGCTATCTCAGTAGATTAGACGGGCTGACAAAAACAGTCACCACTACCCCTATTTTCAATCCCATAATTCGTTTGTACAGTTTCTGTAAAGAGCATGATTTCTAGTTTGTTGCATAGAATGGTTTGGTTTTAGTATCATTCCAGTCCTGGTTTAAAGGAAGGAAGAAGGAAACGCAACAACCAACGATCGGCAGATTTGTCTTTTATTCTCACCAGTTACTTCAATGCTGTAGTTCCTACTTTCAGACTGGGATAATCCATGTAAGTAGAGCCCTGTCTGGCTGTAGTTCACTTAAACACGCGGACGAGCCTCTTTGAAGAAACCGACCGCAGAGGTTCCCTTTTGATAAGAAGTTGGAAAAAGGTTTTCATGAGTTAGAAAGAAGCTCGTGCGATAAGGAGAAACTAAAGTCTTACGAACAAACCAAAAAAGCCAGCAAGGTGAATTGAACGAGAAGGTCTTCCTAAAGCACAAAAATAGGGGTAGCCACTTTATGCCAGCAACTGATTTTACCTGCTATAGATTCAAGCCACGAAGATGTATAACTGTAAAGTTTTAGCCCTTATCATCATCGGTCGAAGTTTTTACCCTTTACTCGCTCCTGGTAGCATCTTCATCCCCATTATCCACCAGAATATGACTAATTCTTTCAGCTTTATATGCAAGTTAAATTTCTGAGTTCGATATTTAAACGATAATAACCGAAGAGTCTGTTTTCTCTAGATCCGAATCAGAATGAAAGAGCCTCTTCAAGATTGAACTTTTTTAGGTCCTCTTACTCTTGTGCTACTATCAGTATAATATGGACGCTTAACTATTACTGAAGTCTATCTTCTGAGGAACTTCTTGTTCAAAGTTCGTATTATATTAGAAAAAGATGAGCTTTTTTATTCTTTATGCAACGACGGCCGTTTTTTCTAGAAGATAAGTTTTTAGCCCTGCTGACTTGTCTTACAAATGGGAATGCATCGTTCTTTCTACCTTTGGTCTTGGGAAGAATTAAGTTCCCTCTCTTGAAGTATTGAAAGAATGTTACTAATCCAAAGCCGTCTCCATTCGTCTAAAATGTACAATATTCTTCCTTTCTCTCTCTTTCTTATTTTACGACGAGTTTTACTTCATCCCACTTAGTTCAAGGAAGGCAAACTTTGCGTTGCATCGGTGGGGATAACTATATATCAGGATCTTTTGTTGGTCTATTGTGATCGTGCAAAGTCAATGGAACGTAACACGAGGCGAATTATTGGATGTGATGAGATAGACGGGTATCATTCATCATGAAAGGCTCAAAGATGAGACTGGCTGCTCTTTGGATAAAGATTTTCTAGTTTCACTCTTATTTCTCTAGTTTTACTTTCAGCAAATGTCTAATCGTTTTAGCTGACACTTCTTTTGTATTTCTTCAAATATGCGAACGGGGAAGTATCATTTCTCCATGCATTGTATCATTTATGGTTGTATTCGTTTGCGTATTGTAACGAAAACAAGCTATAGCAATAGAATAGGTCTATCTTTATATTTTATCATTACAATCTTGCACTTACTGCATGGTTTTGTCTTATAATTTTGATTAAAACAAGTAACAAGCGGAATTATCAACAGAAATAATGTCTTTATATATACGTACTGTAAGATACGTTGCAGTACTAATTTTTTACTTCAATGCAAACCGTCTTATTTTCAGCTATTGGGTTTTTAAACCCCTTTCAACTTCGACAGTTTTCAGAATCATCCTATTAGAAGCAGCTTAAACTCATTGAGCATCTCAAAATCTCAATACGCTTTTCCCAACCCTATCCAATACGTAAAATAGTTCAGTCGAGCAAGCAGTACAGGATATCTAAAAAAAATTGTTTCGATGAGCTCAAATTGGATACAGTTCATTTTTGTATTTTAAATCAAAGGAATAATATAAAGTGCCCCCGATAAAGACTACTGAAACGAGAACTACCTAATAGAAAAGGGCCAGTTGGAGTGAGCTTGAACTCTCAATATGAATCTCAACTACGAGAAGAATAAGATCATATCATGAAATGATCGGCGGACGACGATGGTTCCGTGAAAATAAAGCCTTCCTAGTTCAGTTCGCAGTTTCATGGTAGCACATGTATAATTCCATCTCTTAAAAAGATATTGAACATTGTAATGAAAACTTTCATACTTTTCTGTGCATCTAATCCGCTTGTCTCCTCCCGGGAGCCTAGTTTTGGTAGAACTGATTTCCAGGCAACTTGGATAAGGTACTCTTTGAGTTGAAATATCCTGCTTGATACCCTATTGTAAAGTATACTATATCGTTGAGCAGTAAAGATGTAAAAAGGCAAGCTGGCTTCCGACCAGATGCTCACTCATACTCATTCCTCATTTCTGTCTGTCAGTTCAGTCAATGTGTCCTACTGTCTCCTTCATTAGACACGGGATCGGGAATATGAATGAGATTTTTGGAACATGGAGTAACATATCCCAGCCCGTCATTGAACCATATTATCTCTAAATATATCAAATCCACCCGATAACATTCAATTTCAAGAGGAGCGTTTCCAAACTCGTAAAATCCTCATTCTAACTCTACTACGGGCGAAGGGAACAATCAAGTCAATAGGATTCATTTCATGGTTTTTACTTGAGGCGAAACTACTGCCCTTGCAGTAGCGAATACTGTTTGTGATATACGTATCCAAATGTATGCTCCTTCAACAAAATTCTCACTTTCTCTCTTGCATGAATGTGCACAAATCTATGAAGCCTAACCCTCGAAACATGTCGACTGGAGCAAGCAGTGCAGACGTATAATCCAGAAGGTGCAACGCGGAACTCAACTTCATGGCTGAATGTTGGGGATCTTCGGGTCCATTCAAAGTTCCAGTAGAGATGGGTATGATGGGATGCTCAAAATATCCATATCCAATAACTGTTAAGCTTTATTGATTCAGATTTAGATGTGGAATGATTCCGTAAATATACGTTCCCTTCTGGGACTAAAGTATGACTGCTAAATAAAACGACTGCCAACTCAATTTTCTTGTATACTGTATGATCCCTGAAGGTTTTTAAACTTTACTTTATTTCACTTTCCAAGAATTTATTTTAACTGGACAACGAGTTAGATGCGAGTTGTACATCACAAATAAGCTGGGTATAGCACTTACAATTAAGTGATCTAGACTCTGAAAAATGCAGAATAAATTTCTACTACGACCGCTGGAACGGGAATGGTAAAGTACTCTGGAAATGGTGCGTCCAAATGGGACACGAAACTCCAGAAAGTCCATAATAACTTGGATTAAACTTACGAAGTTGGTTTAATACCACACAAGTTTTATTTATTATATAGTTTGGCAGCTTTAAAGGAGTAGGGTGGCTTTGAAAACGAGACTAATGGTTAGGAAAAGAATCTTTACTTTATGAATGTATAAGAGTTCCAATGGAACATAATTGCTAGTTTGACTTCATTCGAACTGGGATGAGATAAAGAATCACCCAGAAATGTCCAAATAAATGTTTCAGAAAATCAAAGCGACATTTGGGTTTCCTAACAAACACCAAAAGGATGAGGCCCTTCCTAAAAATTTACAACCCAACTTTCCCTGTCACTTACTATTTCCATGCATCATGTGTTTACTTGATCTTCTAGAGATTTCCTTCTAGTTCAACTTCACTCTGCCTGAATTTCCAATTTAGTCGCACAATCTCTACCAGTTTTTATTTTATCTCTAGTCTCAAGCATTCACAGATTTATCCTTCTTGTAACAAATACGAGTTGCATTTTGCTTGCATCTACAATTTATACGAATGCTTATGTTCTTCCCAGATAGGAAAACTTTAACGCCCTTTCTTGCAATTCAAGTAGTTTAAAAAATAACCCATTGTAAACGCATGTAACGAAGAGGTGTAAACAACCGTTAAATGTCACTTGGGCGCGCGGTGTGTTTGGAGTCAGCGCGTGGTGTGTCCGTAGTTTAAACTCGATGTGTATTGAGATCTTGTAGATGCTTTTAGAAAAAAAACGACATCGATATGTTCGAATATTAGATGTTTGACCGTGTCGCGCGGTAACGAAAGGTCACGCGCCCTAAGCAGCATTTAATTCGTCCTATTGAGACTTTTTACATACTATTAGCAAAAAGCGCGATCGAGAAATTCGAATATTTTGCGTTTGACCTTGCCGCGCGGTAATAAAAGGTCACAGGACAATTTAAAGTAGCGTTTTGAAGTCTACAAAAAAATAGCTTTAAAATGACACCCCACTTGATAGGAGCTGCTATTTAAACTTTTGGTGACCTGTGACATTTTACCTTGAGGGGTGCGGTCGAAATTGCCCATCTTCGATCTTACCACCTACTTTGACCTCAATAACTAAAATCCGAAAACAGAAGTTAAAAAAGTTGAACCTTTCGAGAGTTATTGGGCGAACGGACAGCCAGACAGACAGCCAGACCGAGTGAAAGTGCATTCGTATAGAGAGGTTTACACCTCTTAACAATAGAGAATATCAGTAGTCAAGAACAAGAAAGAAACTACTGGAAGAGAACCCTCAAATGTGAATCACATTAATATAAATTATGTATTATATCAAGTATCGAGTCCTGCTTACTCATGACCCGTTCTTTGTTTTAGAGACCTCCATCTTAGAAAAAACTTTACTGCTATTGAAATTTTACAACTAAAACACCATTAAAAAACAAGACATACCCTGCCCTGTTCTGAAAAGTTGCTAACAGAATCTCAATTCAACTACTCCAGCAGGAGTAAAACACTAAAACTGGCGATACAATCATTTCATACCAAATGTGAAAGCGCATGCAGAGAAAGATGAATTATCGGAACACGGCCGTCGGTATAACACTATACCTTATCCATCGGGAAGCAGTGGTACAAACTTGTTCGATTTCGATTCGATTTTGATTTTCAGCATCCATGTAAATCGAAATCAAACAAGAAGACATTACTCTTAACGCTTAACCCTGCTCTTTATCAAGAGAACTTGTCAGAAAATTCATGGGTTTTGTTTAAGCCGACTTTTTGAGGTCTTTGACTACTTTGATTCCTACATTGCATTGCATCTAACAAATATCAAAGAATGAAACAAAAATGACAATGCAAATTAGCAGACTTCCGCAGTAAAATCACGCATTTTTACTCAACCTAAATTAAATTTCACCTTCTCGTATTGTCGCATTTTTACTACTACCGTAGATATTTTTGAATCAGGTATAAAAATGAGTATAGTTGATAGTAGGAATTTCGTACTTCTTTGGGGATGAGATGATTATTAGAGCATTTAGTTAGGATTTAGAAGCTTTATTTTAATATAGATAGTTCAGTACTACGGTTGACTATTCGCTTTAGTAAACATTTCATTGATGCGGATACTCGTATAACGCCAACAGCATTACAAACATTAAAGTTCAATCCAGACGGAAGGAGTAGCTTGGGATGGTCGAAAAATTAGTAAAGTGAGAATGACGATAAACCAGCTCGACAGCTTTGGTTACCTTGAAGTTAAAAAGGACTAGATTTATTCCTACCTCCACAGGTTAGCACCCAAGTCTCTGGGCTCTCACCTTATACTGAAGCCAAACCTGGGTACTTAATCTGCCAGATTAGGGCATTAATGCGGACTCCAAACGCTTCTGACAGACCCAATGAAGAAAGAAATAGCTCTCAAACATCCTTGTTTGTGCACTTCATAAGCAATAGAATGAAGTTAATATCGTCTGTATACTGATGAAAATGAGGGATAATTTAGGGAGAAAAAATCTAACGCTCGTAAGGCGAAGGCAAACGAGAAAGGGGTGAGAAAGATGAGTTTTTTTTGGAACCTAAAGCTCTGTTATACACGGCATGGAAAATACTTGGTTTGTGTATTATTATATTATTAAAATCTCATGTAGTAAAGGAAAAAGGATATCTAATATAGGAATGCTATAGAGGATCTTCTAGAGGAGACTACTTCGCCCCTTAGGGCACCCAAGAAGTGAACTCATGATTACCTCTCGCCTTAGCCTTCCCAGGCGGTACGAGTGCCTTTTCACCAAAATGACAGTCTCACTGGGTGGCCTACGATTAATGTTGTCTAACAAGCTTCAAGAAATGACCCCTACGTCTTTTGGTCTTATGCGTACTTGTACTTTCATTACATTACTATTCTCAGTTAAGCATTTAAAATAATATTTCGCTCCCTGATTTCCTACCCATTCAATCCATCTATAAGCTAACCAAACTTACCGAACTCTTTATGACTACTACTGGAAGCTTCACTACTTGTACAAGAGTATGCGACCACGATGCATGCGTCAGTTTTGTCTCGACAGTTAAGCTTGTGACAATTATGACTCCGATACTTATTTCAGGAAGATTACCATTATTAAAATTAAAAAATATAGCGCACTAAAATATCGTACCATGAATAAATCACAAACTTCTTAATTATTGATTGATAGATGTTTCGAGCGAAAATAACTTTGTTAAGGTCACTTTTAATGATTTTACAGAAGCTGATACATTTACACAGTTAAATTTAATAGGAAAACTATCACGCAATCTTGCTTAAAACATGCTAAATAGATTAATATATATTTGTAACGAAGCGAACCTCCCTCAATTCGTCCGTTCGGTTCTAGGAAACCGAAATTACTCATAATCATGTCGGCGTCATTGATGGTGAGAGTGAACGAGTGAAGTCCTGTAGCACCTCTTTGATCCGTAAAGGTCCCATTCGACTCGGTTGATTAGGCATACTTTTATTACTATTTAAAAAATGGAGGATATTATGTTTCCCCTTGAGGTTGGGAGCCATGAGGGTTAACTCCAGAGTGACAATGACCCTAATCTATTTTCCAATTACAATAAATGCTTAATGCATTACTCTAAAAATGGGATTGTCATCAAAGTTGTATGGAAATGGAAGTACTATTTTACCCTCTTTACTAAGGTACCGTCCGCCCATTCTGTATCATTTATCAAAGGAACCTGTGCTAAATAAAGGAAGAAATGTTACCTATTATAATGTACATTACCTTTTTAGATTCACGTACTGTACTACTTTAGATATTCCTGTTAATGGTTCATGATTTAATACCATTCTTAAGCTACTTTGTGTAACAAAAGTGCAACATGTTTCAAGTGTTATCAACATCTAAAATTTAGGACCAAGGATAGGGTATTTAATTAATTGATCCGAAAGCTTTAAAATTGAATAAAAAATATGTATTTTGGACTTTGAACCTGAAGCTATTTTATTTATAGGATCCAAACACTCAAAACTTCAGGCAAGTATTAATCTCTATCTATATTTACATCCTATTTTTACTTTGCAACAGAAACACGTTTATGGTCATTTAGAAATAGTACGACTTTTTCGATCCTTCATCCTATGCCGAAGGTAAAGAGAGTTTTTCAAATCTGTGGATACAAAAAGCCTATATAATAGTCGTATAACTGTGCACTACAAATAACATCGATGAGATGCAATATGTGAGTAAGATTTTCATAATAAAGTGTTAAAATTTATGAATAAATTGTCATTTGTTCATGAACACGGTCCCACTGTGGATTGTGATGACCTCTTATGTAGTAAAAGACACCTTTATTGATCGTGATCATTAAAAAAACAATCTCATGCTGATGTTAATTCATGAGCTTTTAACTTTTAGTTTGTAGTTGTATTACTATATAAAGACCCACATTTTGTGTTCTAAAGCATCGGAAAGGAAAGTTGCTAGAAGTTTCATGGACAACTAAAATACAAGTTAAGCTTCAATTATTGAAGCTATTAATTGAATTGTCATGTTTAAAATCAGTAATAGTTTTTGGTGGAAAGTGCTCCAAGGGATTACATTGCAAATACACTAAAGGTTATTCGTTTAACATTTTTCTCTTAAATACATGGTTGATTAGGTGGAAGGTACACAAAACTTGCTCAATGCATCACCAATGCATACCAATTTAACTGTAAGTATGGATTACGGGGAAAAGTTATGTCCTTATAGAAGCAGTAATGGACTTGGGTGTAGATTTCATCTCCATTCGTTGGTTGGCCGATTTCCGTGATTTTAAAGTAGATAATGGAGCCTCTGGAGGGCTTGCAGCTTTCTCCAAATGAGGTACGCATGTTTGCTTTGTCTCCGAATTGAAAGTAACTGTCAACCAAACAATAAGTGGATTGTGAATAGATTGACAAGATGGTAGTGCAAGGTTTTCTTCTTTTACTTAATAAAATAATTTTTATTGTTACTGTTCCATGCAAATGCGTATAACAAGGCAAGCAAAATATGTTAATTACACACAGAGTACGTACTTTTCTACACACTACTTTTTCTACACAGGCAGATCAGTTTTAGAGAAAATACAAGATTAATTTAACATTCATGCTCAGTTTCACGACATATCTCATGATCCTGTATGAGTTTTGTCAACCTCTATTATAATTAGAAGATAAACTGGATGTTGAGAAAGGGAAAAAAGAGAGCTTGAAAAAATACTGTAAATACCGAAAACCTGATTTCTATAATCCTTACAGTAATAAAAAGTGTAAAAGTAAGAAGTATTTTTTGAAAATGTTTGTATTCGTGTAACCAATAAAAATGTTTAAGTGTCACTAACCTAAATAAAAAGAAGGACCAAGAAGATAAGCCATCATAATTAACTGATTTTCCAACAATAAAATCAGTTTTCCTGTAAGCTGTAATGCCAACGAATTATTGACAACGAAATTCCCCATGGTTTGGTTTTTATAAGGGGTCTAATTTAGCAATATTATCTAAAGCAAACTTCATAATAATCAACTGCTATAGACTTGAATTTAATTGAAGTGTAGGTTTTATTTTATAAGGAGCTTATCATCAGAATCCTTGTAAGCAAACAGAAACTTTGCAAACCGATTACGGATTTGAAATTCCTCTTCTGGATTTTCATAAGCTCTAAATAAAAAAGAGGAGAAAAACTAACTAATTTCCCTGTTGAAGTAAATGGTAGTTCTAGCTCTGCAGTCGGGGGCAGGAAACATAAAATAAAGATTTTAGAATCAAAAGAAATAATTATATTGACTAGCAGTTGGGATACGATAGGAAGGATCTTCATAGGCGTTAGTCATTAAAACTTACTTCGTAACTTCAGTTTTATGCACAGTACAGTTATTTGATAAGGAGGCCGATAACTACTGATAATTATTTTTTAGTAAAACTACAGTTTTTTAGGGCAACTATCTAGATGGCTCATTAAAAGAGGCGACACGAGACAGAAATTTTATCACCTAGTTTGTACTGACCCTGATGCTTATCTTTGCTTCTCGTCCTTGATCCAAAACCTGAAGAGTTTGGTTTACCATCTGCAACCTTCATTGTTACATTATTCTGCCGAATCGGCAATTTGGACACTTGCACAGTAGGGTGGCAGTGGATTGGAGTATTTGATCTTGAAGCTACCTGCGCCTTATCTACTTCAGACTGCTTTCCTACGGACTTCCTACTCTTTGTTGGTTCCTTGATAGTATTATTCTTCACATTAATGGGTCTGGTAGAAGCTTTAACTGGTGACTTATTAGGCTCAGCATCCGGCTGCTTTAAGGAACTTGCCCTTAAAGGGGGTTTAGGAGGTTTCAAATCTTTTGAGCTGCTTTCTCTCTCTGTTTTACTATCCTTGGTATCTCTCTCCTTTGGATTTAAATTACGACCACTAGTGGAAGATACTTTAGCCGTTTTAATTTCTTTTAAATCAGAGTTTTTCTTCTCGGCTAGTTCGTGACCCTTTACATCTTTATTACGCTTAACGATTAAAGAGACTACTTGGGGATGATCAGAGTACTTTGTACTACTCCGTGACGACTTAGCTTCAAATTCTTTCTGTTTCAAAATCAGCGTCGGGTGTATTAAAATACTATCCGAATCCCTGTCTTCAATTTCTTTCGATGGTGACTGTATCATGGATATTTCTGAAGATTTTGGTCCTGACTGCATAGCTGATTTTGAATAGTAAGATCGCGATCCAAGTGTACATGAGCTCTTGAGAGAGTGGGCCGACGGGGCTGGGACAATTGATACAATTTGACTTCGTCCGATCTCATTTTCTTCTATCTCACCGTCATCTACTGACTCTACAACACGTTCACTTTCTCTCTGCCAAGGGTAGACAATGGAGATTTTAGGTACAGCTTTCCCCTCATCGGACGTAGTGGATTTGCTTCTGAATCTTATGATTTCTCCCATCCATGGAGGTTCAGTTTTGAGAGGATTCACCAGCTCAGACTGTTTTCCTAGTCGATCCCAGTCTGTCATTCTCGTTTCTCGATTTCTAGCCTTAGAAACCCATTCTGGTTCTGTGGATTTGAGGGACTTAAGATACGTGGATGACTTGGTCGAGATAGCAGACATGTTTTTAGCCGTGTCATTTTCATCATCAAACACAGCAGCCGGACCCTTCCATGTGTGATCCATGCTTAGAACCGGTTCGGGACTTAATTGTACAACTTTTTGCTCATTTACTTCTCGTAAAGATTGTTCATTCCATCGACCAGTATCGTAATCTCCGATAGTGACTATGGATTTTGATGAGCCTTTGCTATGAGATTGGGAAGTAATACTAGAAGCAGTCATTGCCAACGTGTTGTTGTGACTGTGAGTTTCTTGCTGACAATCTGCTTCCGATTGTGATTTATAGCATCTACACGAGGAATTTCGTCTGTTTAACTTTTGTTGGGGGTTCATTCTTCTTCCGGATTCTTCGTAGCTCATAGGAAGAGCTGAAGTTGGGGGCTTAGCACTCGAAGCCGTTGTGAATTTTATCAAATGCTCATTCGGAGGTGAAGAATTCACGTAAAAACTCTCTCCCAGTTGTCCAACAGGGGGATTGAAATTGGAAGAGGGTGAAATGTTGGAACTTTTCGTATTCTCCTGCGACTTTGAATCCCGTTTTTCCCAGTTTAGTACTGGTTCGGGATTGTAAGGTCTCTTGCTATCTAGCTCATAACTTAGCTCCACAGAAGTGATCCTTGGTCTATCCCATCCAGTCGCAACCTTGGCTTCCAATTTAGCCAGCCTAAAGGGTTGATTTCCACTGCTAGTCTCCCGATCAGAATGTGGGAGCGAGTACGTACTTGCAGTACTACTAGTTTCAGATACGTGTGAATTTGAATGCCTTTTACGATTCCGGTTATTCATTTCAATCAAACTTCGCCTGGTTGCTAGTGGTACAAAGGAACCATGCTCGTAGAGAACGTTATCGAAGCGGAAATGTGATGGATGGTCATCCTCGGCTACTATGTTGCTTATTGACCCTGTTGGAGAATCCGAACCGTTTTGAGAGGATGGAGGCTTCAATTGCTTAAGATATCTTTGAATTTTCATCTCTCCATAGTTAGACAGAATCAAATGACTAGGAGATTGCATATTTTCTGAGAAATCTTCCTCTCTTTTGTCCATAATTATTTGACTGCTCTCAAAGACCTCGTCATTCTCGTTGTTCAGCCTTTCTTTTAGGAGAGCTAACATAGGCAATGACTTCGGGTTAGAGAAGTTCTCCACGGTCTTTAGTGTGTTTTCGGAGTTGAGTGTCCTGTTGACGATGAGGGAGTTTGAGATTTGTTTCAGGTGAGGGCCATCATGAACTGGGAGTTCAGGATTACGGGATTTTACCAGGTGCAAATTATTTAGCTCAGGTTGGGTTTCCATATTGCTCCCTATATTCAGTATAGTTTCTAAATTTTTATTGTCAATTCCACTTTCTTGAGTTGGGTTGGAGAAGTTCGACGAAGTGGAGGTGGCTTCAGATATATCAATATTTTGGAAGGTTGAGCTTGATGAAAGCAGTGACTGTCTTGTTCGGTCTCCTCTTTTCTTTCTCCGGAATAAGTGAGATGTTGAAGGCTTATTTTCATCAGTTTCAACAATATGAAATTTACCAGAATCTGTAGTAAAATGGACTTCGGTTTTGCAAAACTCAACTTTTTTAGGTCCACGTTTAAAGGGATCGTTTGTAGCAGAAATACTAGTAATAACGTCATTGTCTCTAACTTTTTGGGATAATTTTTTTGGGTCTCCAGACGAAATCCAAGTATGAGAAACTTGGCCAACTTTGTTCTTTAAATTATAATTATCTTGCTCTTCTATGAGGGTTAAATGGTTATTTTTCAACAATCCACGTTCATATAAATTATCTTTTACTTCAGTAGATTCGATATCCGCCGAAATATTTCCTAATTTTTTCCCATCCTCTAGGATACGGGTGAGAGAGTCATTAAGAAAGCTAAGTTGTCTGTGCGTTTCCCAATCAGGTTGTTCCTCCGGATCATCAGTTCTATTAGTTTCTACTGTTTTAAGACCGTCTACAAAGAAATTCTTATATGACATTTTATGAAGTAAGTCTGGAGTTTCATCCAGAAGTCTGAGCAGTTTTCTGGACCGCTCTAAAGAAGGCGATAAGTCATCCTCCTTATGGTGAAGGACATCAGGAGCGGAATCGGAGTGGATTTCAGTCTCTTGTAAATTGGCAGTAGATGTTGAAGCCTCTTGTCTATGAAAGAATGTAGTATCATCGGTCGGTGATTCTGTTTCGAACTCTAGCTGATAAACCTTTTGACTACCGTCATTATAAATGGTGTGAGGCTGCTGGTAGTCTTCTGGGTGGTTAAGATTGACCGTGGTTGGCTGAAAAGAGTTGACTTGAGGTTGAGAGGTTTCAATGTCAGCTAAGGGCTGGTAACTGTAATCATGGGCTACTTTAAAGAGCTTTTTATTTTCTTCTCGTCGTTGCTGAGCATTAGCTGCGCTTTGAATAAGATCCCAAGATCTAGAAATATACGAAGGAGAGAGCCTCGAAAAATGGGAGGAAAGTCGGCTTGACGACGAGTCATTATACAGATCAGGAGATTCAGTCAATTCATTACTATCCTCCTCTAGGTGCATTTCATTTCTCATAAATTCATCGGATCTAGAATTTTTAGAATAACGAGATAGTTCCGCTATCATATTGTCTTGATCTTGACTTCTTGTTTCAGACTGCTTTACATGAGAATCGAAAGACTCAAACCCATAAGATTTCCGTCTCTGTTTGAAATCGAAGGGAATGTCCTCATTTTTTGGTCTCATTTGAAACAATGGAATTGCTGACTCATCCTCTGCTTCTTTTTCTATTTGTTCAACTCGAGTATTTTGTAATGTAGCTCTGGTTGAATAATACGAACTCCCACTCCCATTTCCTCCATTTTTTCGATCGTCTGACGCATCATCAACAACAGTATTCACAATTTCATCCCTATCTACTGCGTGTGAACTGCTTCGTAATTTCGTCTGAAGCTCTAGTTGTATCTCCACCGGGAATCCCACCCTGATCTTTGGAGAGATGTTTTTAAAACCTATGATTGACAACCCTGCCTGATCTTGAACCTTTGCTCTAGTAAAGTCAGGTGTTGCTCGCATATTGTCATCAGAATCTACTATAATGTCGTCTCGAGTGTCAATGTTATCTTCAGGGCTGCTGGAAAGGATGGCTGCAGGAGTGTGTCTTCGTGTAGGAGGACGCCGAACTCCCATCGTCCCACTCCTACTAACATTTATCTTCTCTCTCTGCCTAGATGTGTCTAAAGGTTGGAAGGACATCTGAAATGAGTAAAGTTATAAATTAGCCCTAACAGTACATATTTGCTTCTCATTAAAACAGCCAAAAGTATCAATGAATCCTATGAATTCCTACCACAACTGCTACAGAAGTATATCATAGTCTTACATTTAAATGTTCAAAATCATCCGTTCGAACTCCACTGGTGGATGCAGTCTTAGTCGTTGTTCGATTACTCGTACTCTGAAATTAAGCAATGTCTGAGTTTAGAAAGGCTCAACATAGTTTTCGAAAATTAAAATTACGCTAAACTGACTTAGAGAGTACATTTAACTAAACCATTAATCAATAATAATAGAAGTTGCAATTCCGACCTTGAATCACAATCCCACCCATATCATCGGTAATGTGGAACAATTCTAAGCATATGAAGCAACCCTTTTCCTCACGCTTTGTTAGTCTTACAATTTATTTTTTGCTCAGAATTTATTTTCGACGTGTTTTTAATGGTATAGGTAAAGTCAACTTGGGGACACCATAAAAGTTCCATCAGCGTTCTACATTAAGAGATACGAGTTCTACACTGTACACGAGGTAGCTATAAATTGATTGACACAAAAGACTTGTTGGTGGACAAATATGGTACATCCTAATTTTTTGCCTTTGGTTACTACAGCATAGTGCAAAGTTACGAACCTTCAGTTTTAAGAACCAATTGCTGAGTCATCAAGTGTGAAAATAAAATGCAAATGCAAGCGTTTGTATAAAATGTATTATGTCTAGTTCGTAATATATACTTTACTCCTGTTTACAGACATTTAATATGGCTAAAGTTCAATTCAATAGCCGTGGCATTGAGATTTTGTTTTTTTGTGTTCTGGATATTTCAAGAAACCGTGCTAAAGGCTCATTAGCTGCTTTTATACTTGGTCTCCAATGCAGCTAAATTGATGTATCATCACGATAAAAAGTTAATAATAAAACATCCTAAATCAGCAACCTATTCAATAATTCTTTTATTCACCGGTACTGTACGTATTTCCTCAGTTTAGGAGTAGTAGAGTAAAATAATGCGACGCATACGACGATAATTTATTAAGAGGCTTTCTAAATGGTGTGTCTTAAGAACCCTAACTCGTCTGGCGTTTGAAAGCCTTCCATATTAGCCTGATTATCTTTCTGATTTCCCATAAGCACGTCTAAAAGCTACAACGGAATTTTATTGGATGAGCTAGGTTATTTTAATTCTACGAAACCACTAATTAACTGATTAGAACTGAAATTAAGTACCACGAAAACTTTATGAAATTCAAGTTGGAATTAACTGTAAGTAACAGCGCTTGATTTAGTATTTACTTCATCGAGAGATTTACAAGACGTTCAAGTCAATTGCAAAACGCTTGCATTGCATTGCTGAAACTCTTAGTTTATGATGATTTGCATATTTTACATAAATACAAGCAGAGTTTATGCATATTGTTCAAAGGAATGCCACAAACCAGTGCCAAGCTTTGCCAACGACGAAGGTAAATTGTTCCAGTACCAGTTCCAGTGTGAGAGAGTGGTTAAAAAGGGACCACGTAGTACCATTTTAATAAGAACCCTTTGTATCACTGAAAAGTAATTTAGAAGCGATATGCTATTCGTTTCGTTGAACACAACGTATAGATAAGGAATTAACAGTTTTGCATGAACTTCATGCTAGGATGAGTTAGTTTTTTAGGGAAGAACCAGTCTAATTTTTGCTTTACTTCTAATTAAATCGTTATGGTTAACCTAGGCTTTTCAAGAACTCACCTTGCTAGTGCTTTTCACCCCTCTAGATGAACTAATTTGATAAGAAGTGGTCGTAGTTTGGACACGAGAATCATTTGCTTTATTACCAACGTCTTGAAAATGACTTTGTGACCGTACAATTTGGAACGTTGAGTCTGGAGCTTGTCCTTCAATTACCTCTGTTCTGATTTGTTCCTTACTTCGATCTGACTGTTTGACATCTTCCCTCTGGAAGTAAACAAAATTCTCAAAGTTCACTTAGTTGAACTTAGTAGAATACAATCAATAATTAAGTCAACTTTCATAATGATTGATTAGTTCTCAGGAATGGGTAATAGAATACAATAATTGTAATGAAATACTGCATTCGATTACAAAAAAAATATTCTAATAATCGTAATTTTATTAATTTACTTCATCCTTAAAGTATTGTATTCTAATAATCGATTACATTGTCTTGGAAAAGTATTCTAATAATAGAATAATTGATTACAATTACATCCAGAAGTAATATTTAATGTAATCATTATTGTAATCAAGGTTCGGAATTAGAAATACTTTTTATGACATTTCGATCTCTCGTCATTATACATCAAATGCAGACATATCGTGATACTGTGAGCTAACATTTAGTCTTGTAGGTTATTCTTATACACTTTCGCACGCTCGCTATCCTGCTCACAGATTTAGATGGCTGTACTTAATAACTAGCAAGTGCCTAACTTATTAAAACAGCCCTGCCGGAAGCTGGTGTCAAAGTGTCAACCGATTAGATCAAAATTCCAAAGTTAGTGCTTTACACAACGCAAGCGGAGACGCTAAGGGCCCCAAAGTATTGGTTACTTCAAATTGTTAATTATTTCAAGCTTAATGTTTAAGATCTGCTCTATCAAGTAGACATCTAGCAAATATTCTTGACTGTAATTGTCTTGTTCCAATTAACCTTTCTCTGAGCTGAGCTGATTTTTCAGCGATAGGGCAATATTATTTATCTATTTATCCCTTTAGCCCAAAATTGTTAATGTAATCAAATACCGTAATTGATTACGTATTGTTAAGTAAATAATTTAATCAACGAGAACTTCGGTAATGTAATCAAATAATGTAATCAACGATAGAACTTCGGTAATGTAATCAAATAATGTAATCTAATTGTTCGAGAAAAAGTATTCCATTATTGTAATCAGATTACTTTTCAGACCATAAGAAGTAATCGTAATCATTATTTGATTACAAAAATAGAGTAATTACCCCTCCCTGTAGTTCCATAGTCTCGTGTAGTTAACGTAGGCTCAGTTATGGTGAGAAAGTCTGAATTTTATTCAGATTTTCAGTTATTTACCTTTATTTTCAATATACTCTGCATATGAATTAATTATTTTGATATAATTCACTATCGATGTATTTTCAGCGTTATATCATAAATTAGAACGGATATGAGTAGAACCATTTCGATGCCATTTAAAGAAAACTATAAGCTTTAATTTATTACTGTAGTTTTCGAAAAAATGGCTTTGACTTTATTTCCTTGCAGAAGTTTAATACCAGCAAGCAATACGAGAATTAAGCCTGAAACGTCCTCTTACCTTTTGGTACTTAATATCAGCATTATTTTCCAAATTAATCCATTTTCCGATTTCCTTTCGTGCATTATGGCGGATTGCAGGATTAGTGGAATCAGACCATTCTTCAACATTATGATCGTCTAAATGGAAACTTCCAAGTACCTCAGGGATCCTTGGACCCCCCATTTTCACTAGACTTCTCGATTCCATCCTTGGCACTTCAATTTATCACTCGAATCCTAAATTATGAGAAAATATATTCATTGATCGGGAATAAACTTTATCTACGTAGTTTTGTAGATTGTATTCGTATAGAAAAATGCCCATGATTTCTTTCTTTCGGTATCGGTTAGTTAAGATCTTATTAAACCATCATGATTTTCATGATTAATGCATAGGTTCAGTTCAAATTTCACTTACTAAGTATGCACTATGGAGCTGTTTATTTGTAGAAACTATGAATTAGAACTCACTAAGATTAAGACATTTATCACGGTGATGACAAAGTATAAAATAGAGTTAATATAAACCAACAGTCACTTAATAATAATCTCTCACTTACTACGACCACTTTAATGGTTGGCAACTGAACTCTGCACATCTACTTACTGCTGAGTGAACAATGGTTATCAAAAATTGTGGTTTCTTATGCTCACTGCCAAATGTGTTTACGGTAGTCCTGTTAGTAAAAAACAGAAAGTATGATACATGGTTTAACTACTACATTATGCTTACTACAGCTACTAAAACATGTATATACATACTTATGAAACTGGGAAACGTAACTGAAGCAGTAATTCACAGGTAAATTGTTAAATAAAGGATGTGTTGTTAAGGCAGATTAATTGCTCTGGTTTTTGGGTAGCTAGGACTGTAGAATGATTTTAATATAATTCTGCTTCTGTTTGTTGCGGATACTACCTCTTTCTTTAAACTAGGTATAATAGTTACAGTCAGTGTAGTAAATTGAAAACATTTTTTGTTAATTAGATATTTCATAGTAGCGTTTCGTTAAGAGTGTGCAAAAATGTACATGTATTGTATAGAAAAATACTATTGCATTGTATGCATTGCATTGTAAGCATGGACCGCACACAACAAGCAATAAATAGCAGCGAAAGAATCTTGTTACATTGGTTAGTTAATTTGAGGGATCCGTTCCACGTGTTGGAGTTTTTGGGGTTCTGCCATCCCGATTACTGATTTTAATCTAGTTTACTATAGAAATACCAATAAGAAAGTTACAATAAACAACTTACTAGCTCTAGCAAGTGTGCAAATGTAAAATAACTACGCTACATAGTTGGTTTTGGTTTTTGTAGCTTAATTGAGACGTTTTCTGACTTTAGTACTGCTTTGAAATCTGAATGGGGACTTGCAGCTGAAGCTATTTCGTTAAAATCTACGAATTGGATATAGACCAACGAGCTCCAACATTAGCAATATGTATTTATTTGAGCTCTTGGCTGTCGCTTAACTCAATTTGCTTTGTTGTAGGATTCCTGATGATATGATGGAAAGAGTTGTTTCAATAAAAACCATTCAAACAAATTGTTGAAGTATTAAGTGTAGTAACCCACTCTCTCTATTTTAGTAACTTCAGTCACTGGATACATCATCATTCAATAGTTAACTTTTTTGCCAAAACAAAACAACCTTTCTGACAAACAAGTCGCAACGCTTCCGTTTGCTCTTGTATGTGTTTCACCCTACGTAGCGTTCAATTACTGGTTTCCGCTCTACATCCGACAAAAGCCCTATTCAACGAAAATAAATAACTGTTTGTTTGACTAATTTTTTTTATACAGAAGGTACAATTCCAAATCCTGGACATTTGTACAATGATTTCCTGAACGCCGTTTACTGAAGCAAATCGAATAGGTTTACAATCATTTATGAGTAGTTTTTGGCAAATAGTAATATGAGAAATGTATCTGAGAATGCTTATTAGTCTCAGATACATTATTTTAGATCAACATCTTGCATAAAACCGTGTCCCATCCTGAGTATTTGCAGGAAATTATAACAAACCAGCCGCAGCCTACACAATAAAATCAATAAACAGCATTTTACTAAAAATGTTAGCTATAAATTTAGTTGTTTAATCGGATAAGCGTCCTTACGAAATGAAATAAAAGGGGTGTAAAGATTTCAGTGATTATAGCACTAACAAATGCAACGGCTTGCTCACGGCTCACTAGTCAGTAATGATTTGTGTAAAATGTACGGCATTTTAAACTTTCAAGAAAATAATCCTTTAGTAACGCCAACGCCGGAAATACAGGATGAACTTATGCCTCATTGCTATTGTTCTCGATAAACTGATAATTCATTGTCATTATTAATCAAAATAAATAGTCAAATGTAAGAATCAAAGCTTCAAATCTTCAATGAATAAATAGTTCTTTGAGAAACTTCATAAGCACTGTAATCGAGCTCTGATCAATTTTTAATTCTACACACATATTATTTTGAGGAAGTTAACTATTCAAAACCTTTATGCATGTTAACGCTAGATATACCCGTCATTTAGTATCGTTTCCGTATCCTCATTTATTCATAAATAAGAGGTTTTACGCATAGGTGCGACCAGGTAGGGGTACAAGGGTACATTATACCCCCTAGTTTTCCCACGTACCCCCCCTGACACTCCGTATAGGACACATCCTTTACATGTTAAGCAGGCCACGCCCAGCCCCGCCAAGCCACACCCCTTCATATTCTTTAATGTTGTTTGTACCCCCTTGGTAGCCTCTCGTGGTTGCGCCTGTATTACGATGGCGTCTATCCCGACTTTTTCCAAAGCTTTCTTACATTTATTTATTGCTATTAGCCCTGAATATCCCTACTCGTGAACAGTTTCGAGCTGGTAATTAACCTTTGACTTCAACTGCACTTGCACATCCAACGAAGTTCAACTTCAAAACAAATTAAAATCAAACCACCAATCATGGTCATAAGGTATTTATTTGTAGTGCCACATTGCAATGCCAGAGCAAAAAACTAAACTGAATCCAGTATATCATGTCACGCTAAAACAGAGACAAGCATATTTATATATTATTGCTAGCTTTAATTCTAACTTAAACATTAAACAGGTAAGAAAATAATTTAACCCTTGCAAGCAAATATGCTTCGCTTGCGTCTCGGCATTTTATTTCGTTTCTCAAGAGTGCGTTTAAACTCTTGAATAACATAATACCTTTCTGTATGAAAGGGTATGCCTGTTTACAGAAGATTAAATGCAGTTTTATGATTTAAAACTGACTCTCTAGAAAACAACGAGTAATGTTTGCTTTGATGAGCTTTGTTAGAAAGTTCAGTAATAGGATACCGGATAAACCAATGCGTTGGTCTTAACTAATAATACACAAATGTATGAGACACGTTTACGAATAATTATTTAACGATTCATAGGATACGAACTGAAAATCAATTTATGGCTGTCATCTGTGACTATGCTGATCGATGAGAATTGTTTCATAAAGGTTATATCGCAATGCGGGAGGACGAGGTATTTACCGACCATTTATTTTTGTCATTAGCGAATCCCATCCTTACCTTACCTCGAGCATTTTAGCTTATTTTATTAGAAATTCTTTAACTTACTACGTCATTTTTTTTGAATTCGAATCGAAGTGAAATCTATCGTGCCAAAAATAACTATGCAAATATTCTACCTCAATTCTCTACCATTATTGCGGTGATAGATAGCCACAACCTATGAATCGCTCACAAGGTATAAACTATATAAAGAAAATACACGTACTTCTAAATTTTATAAACCCATAAATTGTATCAATTTTCGATTGTAATACTGCCTCACCAAAGGTTACATTTATCGCACAGCATTCAGTTAAAATACACCATGGCTTTAATGATTTTAAAGAAATATTTCCTTGAAATATTGTTAACTCCAAAGTGGATTAAAAATGTCCTATAAACGTAACAATGTGTTTAAAATCTGTCAGCACCTTTAACCCTGAAGAAGATGAATATATGAGTCCTCCAGCAACGTCTTGCAATACTTAACCATGCAAATCCAACGACAACCTAAGGATAGTAAATGAGGGCTTCCTCTTTCTGCACCGGATGGATCTCCCTGTTCGTCGTCACTAATGTATGAAGCACTAGACACCGTTTGTCATGTTGCTGAGCAAACAAGAGCATTCCAACTTCCAACCAACAAATGGATAAGGGAGGAAGAAACTCTATTGAAACAAGGATAAGAATAAGTGTCAGGTCAACACAGTAAATGTGTTGGTGGTGTTTCTTAGCCGAGCCGCGGTTGTTGGTGGGATTGGGCCAAGAATAGTTATCAAGAAGACATGGCTAAAACTACGACAAACGCTTGCAAAAGAGGAATAGGTGGACGACGAGGAGGCACATGGTCCTCGACAGAGATAAGAATTGGTGAATGCAGCGGCCAGGTGCACCACCAACTATACCTTGGAACCTACAAGCTCTCTGTTTCTTAGTTAGTAGTGCACAGCCACTATTAACTAACTGCCAGAAGTAAGAGATGAAAAAAATCAAAACTGCTGAATACGAGTAGGGACGATTGTTGGTAATAAATGTACTCAGGTGGCTTAAATATGTTAGAGAATTAAGAATGATTCCATCTACTTGATGATCATTGTCGTACACAGCAGTGTAAGATAAGTTGGTTGGCTTTGCGTGGCTACACCTGAGCTGGTCTTACCATATACGGCAAAAGTACCTGTTGGCTGGTCGTGGGTAGCCAATACTAGAGGCTTTCTCCTGTAAGTCTAAATTGTTGACTGCATTGTATATGTGTGTAGGCGTCCTACAGTCCTTAACTCCCACTCAATCTCAGAAGACATAAGACAGAAAGATAAACGACTTGAGAGATATTTGAAGCAAACCTCAGCGTTAAATTCATAGCTTGGTTTAATGCTTGTTAGGTAACTTACTTCGTGTGCACATGTCCTCCTAATCTACAGACCCTGTAATACAGAGAACCTTTCATCTGGCTTTGATTTTAGTTGATACTTTATCGAATTGTGGTATAACAGAAAGATGATGACTTTGTCCTAATTGTACTAATCATACCAAATAAAATGATGCTTAATATGCCTTGATTCGAACCATTCGCATTCCAGCGGGTTAATCAGTATAGCACCTTCATCACTTAGTTGGACCTCTTAAAAAGTTTTAAACTGATTTTTCATCAATGGAATGAGGTAGTTGTCATCGAACGGATAGTGTGAAGGCTAGAAATGGACATGCAGTTAGAAGGAATATTGCCACTATAAGTAAAGGTGGCCAAAAGCTTTACTCAACTAATTTACCTGACATTTTTTTTATGCTTTACTTTTCTTTTAAAATGTTTTAAGCATGCAGAAAATCATGGTTAAAATAGTTACAAATAGGGCTACTTTTCTGACCAAAACACTACGATATTAACAAAAGATTACAAAAAACTTAGAAACAAATTTCTTAAAGCAGACCAAATGACAGGAAAGCCCAAACTAGCCCAAGCTGATTGGTGCTTTTGCATTATTACCATTGATGGAGATAGTATTGGTAAATATTTGTAGTTTTTGGCAGAAGAACAGAAGTAAAATTGCTTCATTCATTAAACTTTACAGTAAACACAATCAAGATCATTTTCCCTTATTTAGGGATTGAACAATCCTTTAAGAATATGTAACCATTAATCAGAGCAAACAGACTTTTTTAGAAATTAAAATGGTTTTTACAGACTTAATAGGCTAAATTTAAGTTTGGAATTGGGATGTAGATTGCGAATCACTTTCTTACAAAGTGGGCTTGGGTAGCTAGCTTGCCTTTGTTTAAGAGAACCCCACAATTTCATTGATGAAGGAAATAAACCGTTGTAAACGGGCGTAACGAAGGCTAGCGTGAGGTATTGGAGGCAAGTTGAGACAGTTTGTGGTGTTGGGGGCAAGCTGAGACATTTTTGGATGTTGGGGGCAAGTTAAGACATTTTGAGGTGTTACGGGCAATGTGAGACATTTTTGGGTGTTGGGGGCAAGTGGAAACATTTTGTGATGTAGAGGGCATTATGAGACATTCTGGGGTGTTTGGGGGGGGGGGCAGTGAGAGAAATTTTTGAAAACTTCTGAGGTGTTTGGGTAAGTTTCCTGAGACAAAAGTTTCAAAAAGAGGTTTTATGAAGTTGTCAAGGTTGCGGGTACCATTTGGTAGTAGAGTCTGACTATGCCCCATCATGACCTTCGGAAGGTCATAACTTTTGACGGACGGACGGACAGACAGACGGACGGACAGACGGACAGACGGACAGACGGACAGACGGACGGACAGACAGACGGACAGACGGACGGAGGGACGGACGGA
>JAQFZX010001073.1:0-36668 GCA_034682405.1 Hydroisotoma schaefferi | reverse complement strand
TCTATGAAGGATACTTAACATGGGAGGGATACCCCTGTATAACATGGGAAGGATAGGATAGCATGCGGCTTAATTAAAGAGGGCGGCCTATATACGGAATTGCGTTAATTTTGTAATTTTTCAGAAGAGTTGGAAAGTGTACGGGGTAAAAGGCCCAAGCGGTAAAGTCGAACACGGAATCTGCAAGGAATTAGAAATTAAAGGGTGATTTCTTGCGCTTCAGCTTAACTTCAAACAGCGTCGGAGGAGTTGACCTCCTGACGTCCAAGTTTGTACTTCAGCGTCGGAGTTGACCTCTTGACCTCCAAGTTTGTACTTTAGCGTCATGAACAAAATGGCTCTACATGGTTTAACAATTTGGGGAAACCGGGCAGTTATCTGTACAGCGTCCAGTTCCGCATCCGCTGGTGGTGCTTATCAAAGGAACTTCCACAGATCGACATCCCTAATTCCTGCAGGAGCGGACGACGCTGTTGGGCCGGACAGCGTTTCTAGTTTTGGGAGTTTTAGAAGGCGGAACGTCCCCCTGACTTGGGTAGTGTTCGGGAGATCCAGATCCTACAACACCGATTCGGATGGAAGGGGACGAAGGGGTCAACGAGGTCAAAATAAGGGTCAATCTGCCGATGGACCTGAGGAAGAGTTCCGAACGCTTGAAATATATAAATCCAAAAATGTGAGGTTTCAACGGTGGAAACGAAGGGAGAAAAAGGAGGTCGCACCTCCGAGGTAATTAAAAACTAAAAAACGGTCTGACTATAAGCCGCCCTCGTTAATTAAGCCGCACGCTATTCTTTACGTTAAACGGGGTTATATCTCCCATGTTATCATTTTTTCCTACACATGCGGCTTATGGACAGGGACCTCGTTAATTAAGCCGCACGCTATTGTTTACATATGTCAAACGGGGTTATATTATATCTCCCATCCCATGTTAAATCTGCTTCAAAGTTAAAGAAAACATCATTTTTTCCTACATAAGCCGCGGCTTGTGGTGAGGGAATTACGGGATGTATAAAGGAAGGAAGTTGTATTTTTGGTCATTCATTTAGTGGTTTTTGATTGTTGATTTATTCAGATATTTGAAAATGCCCGTGGACCAGGACTGGCCAAGCGTTTGGCCAACTGCCCGGACCTTTCACCCGGCCTCGGTACCCCTTCCCCTTCACCAGGGATTTGTTCCTCCCAACAGAGCTCCTCCGGGGAAGTTTGGAAATCTAGAATTAATGAAGATCTCCAACTTCTTGCATCTCACTCCTCCAGCCATTAAGCGACATTGTGAAGCGTTGAAAAGTATTTTAGAGACTGAGAGAAGATAATTGTGACCTTTGACCTTCGGGATAAGCTGTATTAATGTATTTTGTTATGTTTTTACAGAGTTTTGTACTCCCTGGCCAGAAGAACTGAAGGATGACTACGTTTTAGAAAAGCTTTTCCCTATAGAAGTAACTACAAATGATTACTGTCACTCTTCCCCTTCGATTAGGGATATTAGGACTCGAATTGTCACTTTACAGGTATTATTTCAATCAAAGGGATCAGAAGGGTTGTGTAACGAGTCGAGGGTTTTTACAGGTTTTTTATGCGTAGATTCCTGTATCAGTTCTGAAACTGGACTATCATGCCAAAGATAAGCTCTTAAGGTTGGTGGGAGAACGGTATGATGTTGAATCAGATATTCTAACACTCGTCACGGATTGTTGTCCTTTAAAAAAGCAGAATAGGGATTATGCCATGTACCTCCTTACTGCGCTTTATCACGAGTCATGGGTAAAATAATTGTGAATTTATGTTCTATGATCTGGTTTTATTCAGCATGACTAACTGCTTTTTATGTGTCCTTTTTAGAACCAAGAGAAGTGGGAGGACGAAAAGGGGGCTGAAGATTTTGAAAAATATATTTGGGAAGGTAGTATATCTCAGAAAACTGTGAAGGAAATCGTCTCATCTTTTGGCGAAGGGAATGCAGCATTGGCACCTATTTTAGAGCAATATCGTACTACTGTTGAGGTTCTGCATAATGAAGGTAATAATAAAAGGAAAGTAATGCAGACGGATGCAGGTTTATCATTTTCGTGTGGTAATTTCTATTTCTATTTGAAATAGGGGAGGACGTTTCTGCGGTTGAAGAATACGGAGCTTCTGTAAGGAAATTGCTGAATTTACCCATGTCGTCAGCCTAACATTATTCGCCATGGGGAGTTTGACGATGCCTCTGGGCCCTGCAAGGACAATACCTCAACAGACCGGAGCCTTTAAGTGTACTACAGAGAAACCCCACCCAAAATGTTCTGTTCTCCCTGCAAAATATTTGTTTTGCAGAGTTTGAAACCACGTTAACATCATTGTAGCCAGTCTCATAGTTATTATTAGTTACATTTTTAATGTAAATGGACTATCGTTTGTTTAAAAGTTAGTTTTACAATAATAAACATGTTTAAAATAATTGCGAATCAGTAATTTGTCAGCTCAGAGTTATTTACATGTATTTCTCACTTAACAATGGGAACTTTGGGACAATTGACAATCAAGTCTGTAGAAAGTAAATCAATTATGATTATGAATCCGTAAAAAAATACGACCTTGACCAGTCCTACTATTTGTTAAGAAACGTATTATTTATTTCGAAGTGGACTATTATGGCTTGATAACACCAACAAAACCATATTATAGGTAATGTCAGTCTCAAACCAAAGCCCACACCTGCAGAAATTAAGTGAGAGATTATTTTAATTTTATGGACGATGGTTAGTCATTGTTTTCACCCTGGCAGACAGCTACTTCTTTATTCAGTTTTTGTAGTTGTGATCCTAAACGGCTACGCGAAGAAGGGAACTCATAAACTCCTTCCTAAAATACGTTGTCGCCCGGACGGTACTTGCTCTTGTCCCGAAGACCCTTTGACAGAACGCTATGCTGATCCCGAAGACCCAACCTGTGTCCATTACTACTTATGTCATTTGGGACGAGCTTTCAAAAAACGGTGTGTAGTTAGAATGGCTTTTCATCCTGAACTTGGCGAGTGTGCACCCAGACAACAGGTTCCCGAGAGAGTATGCCGGCACCGTAAGTGAAGTAGAGCCTTTTATTTAACTAGCTATTCATCGACATTAAATTACGAATTGCATGTTTGCAGTCAGTTAATTTTTGCAATGAACAGAAAGGTTTACTTCTCTGAAAAGAAAGCGTCTATGTCTTATTCTATTGTCATAAAACTGACACCGAGTTATTGAACACGCCAAAATTTAAAGGAGTTTTGAGAATGAATGAATTATCATTAGACGGAAAATAACTTCCTAGAGGCAGGCACACTCCAATAGTCCAATCGTCCAATCTATTCTATTTATATTATTAAACGCAAAGTACATATTTTTATAACACAGTTTTTCAAACCATAATTATGGAGAAATTCTGTAATTGATGTGCAAATATTTTCTGCCAACAGCGGTAGACTGTCCCGTCTTTCAGAACCGTTATGTCGAAGATCCCGAGGATTGCACGAAGTACTTTCTCTGCTTTTACCAACAACCGTTGCATTATGGATGCGATAGTATGTAGTGGAACATCTTATCATTTCATGAACTATCATTTCATATTATAACTACCTATGCGTATTTAAACAGGTGGATACTACTTTGAACCCGAAAAAGAATCCTGTTTGAAAGACGAAGACCAAGCTGACGAATGTCGAAAAGCTGCTTTGGAAAATATAGGACAAAGTTTAGGTCTTAGACCACCGCCACCAAAAAATTCATCAGCTCTTACACAGGCTAAGAAACGTAAAAATAAACCTGAAATCTCTTGAAAGGTTACTTATGAAATTCAATTCTTTTGATATAAAAGTCAAGAACATCCTTTGGTCTCTTTTTCTTAATGGTGAGAAATATGTACGGCTTTCCGAGACTGTAGTCAAATGTCATCGTATCGAGTTTCAAGTGGTATTTCCGGAGATTTAACCTAATCCACCGGATTGGTATGAGCTTCAGACGCGGTTCAATAGCCACTTTGCACGATTCTGGCATAATCTATAAAAATTATTTAATATTTCATTGATTTGTCCAAGGCCAGTAAGATGATTAATGACTGATCTTAATTTGAGAGGATATTTACCTCATGAAAATGTCTTTTACACCGTACGGTGTTAACTTGTATCTCGAAAATGAATATCCCCCCATTTATAGCCACAATTATGCCGTCAGGACAAAATAATTCTACGTGCGTGACCTTCTTTATATCAACATCTTTAACGGATTCCAAGGCGTTTTCAAATGTCTGTATTAACCAAGTAGTTCCATTCCATGATATGGCTAATGCTAGGTCATTCCACACAGCAAACATTCCATAACCCTGGGCTGCACTGTAGGGTTGATGAAATAATTCTTTTGTTTCCAAAGCATTTTCTGCATAATATTTGGGCCATTCGTGAAGAAGAACGTGTACACTATAAAGAAACATAACAGCCAAGTTGAAAAATGACTTAATTAATTTTGTAATGTATTAGTTGCCTTTGTTTAATCCTTACGGATGATTATGATATTGATTTTGCACAGGATTGCGTTCACTCATAATATCATTTCCAAGACCAAATGAAACCATTTTAAATCTATAATAATCCTTTTCCAACTCTTCAATTGAAAAGCGACGAATTTGATCTCGAGTCCACTCCTCGTCCGATCCGTTCACTTTCTCCAACACAGGAATGTAAAACTCTCGATATTCCGCTATTCTCATCCAATGCGTGACAATTTCATTTACGTAGAACACCTTCAACGTTTCATGGTCAATTTTATTCTCCTCATCAATCGTAACTCTGAACAGAGCCATACGATATGGGTGGTTCCATAGGACGAAGACATCCCTAACAAATTAGAAGTTCATTAAAACCACAGAGTACCACCAAACCTTAAACATGTTGTTTAGCTAAAAACAATGCTTACTCATTAATAGCTATAATAGGTTCCATTCTGCAGTATCCTCCTTCAACCACCGGGCTGTCAAGAACGATGCGATGCACGGAACCTTCTTGCAGCGCTCGGAGAGAGACACAAATATCGCAAACGGAAATCAGAACGCGTATCACGAATGGTAGTTTAAGAGACTGAGGGTTGATTTGAGGAAGGAACATTACTTTGACAAAGTGTATATTTTCTTTGCAAAGTCTTCTCTGTGATCGACGCATCTCCACTTTGTCCAAGTCTTCGAATATCCTCTATAATAAATAAAAAATTACATCAAGAAAGATACACACTTATCTTAGCTTATAGAAAATAAAATGAAACAGCATATTTATTTACCACATTAGTCCGAGTTCTTCGGCTAGGTTTAAAAGGACAGAGGATGTTAAGAGCAAAAGATCCACAAGTCTGGGTTATTCTGGTAATCTTTTGTCTTATCAAATACTCATTATCATAATGATTTACAGGAGGCTCCTCTTTTGCTAGTTGAATATCAGTCTTAATCTTGAGTTCTAATTTTTCCATATTAATGATTGTAGTCTTCCCATGAAAAATGGTCTCCCATAACTTATATGCCGAGAATAGGATATCCTTCCAAGTAAAAGCGTCCAGAGGGTCGTAATTGGGATAAGTTTCGTCATCAGAATCAGCGTCAACGTTAACTCCACCCGCGTCGTCAAAGATAGATACTTCTCTCGTAGATCGCTCCACTACACAATCATAACTTGCCAAAATCCTATGGAGCTGTTGTTTGTTCAGGTCCCGGAGACAGGTTCTTTGCCAGTACTTTGAGCACTAAAATACAGTTAATTGGTATGTTAAATGCAAGAAGCAATTGCAAGAATACTCCCACCTCGAGAATATAAACGGACCTTCGCCGGATTACTGCCAAACGCTTCCCACATAACGGTATTCAATTCCAACGAGGCTTCACACGTATTTAGAAAAGAAACGCCGTCAAGATGGGGAATTATATTTTCGAATATTTCCAAGGGCATGTCCATCAAACCCGGTTTGTTCTGATCTGTCTCGGGGACTTGTACCCGGTCCAGTTCCTCAACTTCTGCGGATCCAAACTCAGACGGTGGTGCGTTAGCGGTGCTCATTTCCGGGTCTCTTTTCATCAGTTTATCAAGCAAAACCTTCTTGTAGGATTTGACCCAAGGAATATCTACAAAACGAATTTTAAATTGTGTTAAAAAAACATGCTAAATGTCCATTTTCAGCCGTAAAATGCAAAATGCTCACCTTCTCCACTAAGAATGACATGCTTGGGGAGGTTTAAATGGTCGACGAAGTAAAAGTCATGCTTTATCTTCCCATTTACGGACGGCAACCATTCGTAGACTTCTGGGATGTTTTGCTTCAGAACCCGGCTTATCCCATGAATCCCGGATGTTCCCAAATGGGCGAAACTGACTTCCGGTTTGGGAGATTTCGTCTGGATAACGTCGTATTGAAGCGTCCCAGGAGTTTCGTCAATGTAGGCGAATACGTCACTCCCAGTATCGTCTTTTTCACCATTTAATAGATAAAACTTCGAACCTACGGGCCTTGGTCGGAAGTTTGTGGTTTTGTCGTAAATTAATTGGATTCGCTCCATCTTTATCTTATCGTCATCGCTTATCGGGCGCTGTCCATGCAGAATCTCTTTCAGCAGAACACACCGATAAGCGTCCACGGATTGTTTAGCTCGGAAATGGAGTAAAAACGCAGTTTTTGAAAGTTTTTTTTTACCAAAATTGAGAAAGTAAACAGGAGAAACGAGCTGACGAGGAAGAAAAACTCCAGAAACACGCTTTTTTTTTACCTTTGTTTGATTTTTTTTAGGAAATACGGAATACGGCTTTTTTTCTTGGGAGGAATGAAGGGTAAAATGAGGCTTGTTTTGGAGTTTTAAGCCGGAAAGTACGAAGGAGAAAGTGAATTATTATTATTGAAACTTTTACTAAATCTAAGAAGTTTTACGTACTTTTTACGTAATTTGACCTTTAAAAACGGGATAAAAGATGATTGTTTAGAGGTCAAGGGGGTCAGAGTCAGAATAAGCGTTCAAGTTTTAGTTTTTATTTGAGTAAAAATGGCAGGATTACGAAATATATCTAAGGTTCTTGTGGCAAACAGGGGAGAAATCGCTTGCCGTGTTTTCCGGACTTGCAAAAAATTAGGTGAATTCTTCATTTTTTATCTGATTATTTGGAGGCTATACAGATTGTAGTGTCCGTCCGTCTGTCTGGCTGTCTGTCTGTATGTCTGTCGGTCTGTCTGTATGTCGGTCATCTGTCTGTCTGTCTATCTGCATGCATGTCTGTTCATCTATCTTTCGGTCTGTCTGTATGTCTGTCGGTCTGTCTGTATGTCTATTCATCTATCTGTCGGTATGTCTGTCCGTCATCGGTCTGTATGTCTGTTCATCTATCTGTCGGTCTGTCTGCATGTCTGTCGGTCTGTCTGTATGTCTGTCAGTCCGTCATCCGTCGGTCATCGGTCTGTCTGTATGTCTGTCAGTCCGTCATCCGTCGGTCATCGGTCTGTCTGTATGTCTGTCCATTATCCGTCTGTCTGTCTGTATGGCTGTCCATCGTCTGTCTGTCCATCTATCTGCCTGTCTGCCCATGTAGTGCAATATATTCCTAAAACGCCCAAAGGGCTCTGTTAGCTGCACTGGGAGGCTTTTAAGTTTAACTTTAACTTTAATGTGTCCAAAAAATCAAACGAGTTTTTTTGTTGAAAATATGTAATTGTTTTTTTTCAATCGGTTAAGGTATTAGAACGGTGGGTGTGTTTTCGGAACCGGATTCCAACTCGCAACATGTGCACATGGCGGACGAGGCTTATTTCATTGGTCCGGCAGCGTCGACCCTGTCTTATTTAAATCAGGATAAGATTTTTGAGGTAATTAATTAGCGACAGTCTATTGTACATCCGTCCGCAGGGAAGGGGTTTAATCTATGTATTTGTCAGGGTTGTCTTACCTTTTTGTTAATTGCATTTGGTTAATTATGTTTGTACTCTATTGTAGGTTGCGAAGAGGTCGGGCGCTCAAGCGATCCATCCGGGTTATGGATTTCTATCCGAGAACTGCGACTTTGCCAAAAAATGTGCGGATCGTGACCTAGTGTTTATAGGTCCACCTCCGCAAGCCATATTTGATATGGGGATCAAGAATAAATCCAAAGAACTGATGATCATCGCTGGCGTCCCTGTCGTTCCGGGATACCACGGTCAAGAAGCGGCTAATGATATGGAGGCATTGAAGATAGAGGCTCTTAAGTTAGTTTATATTTATAGTATTTGTGGCGACATTGATTTATTTTAAAAGGCATTGAGAAATAATAACTGTTCTTGTTTATAGGCTAGGATTCCCTTTAATGATCAAGGCAGTTAAGGGTGGAGGAGGAAAGGGTATGCGGATAGCTAGAAACGCTGAGGAATTTTTAAATCAAGCTCAATCATGTCAATCGGAAGCTGAAAAAGCTTTTGGAGACGGTGCTCTACTCATTGAAAGGTGTTATAAGATAACAGTCGTATTATTTATTTAAGAAATTAGCTATTTATATTGCCGCATGTTCTTATAATTATTGTTCACTTGTGAATAATATTGGTAATCGGTGGACGTCTGTGTAGGTATGTGGAAGCCCCTCGTCATGTGGAAGTTCAGGTTTTTGGGGATTCTCACGGTAACTGTGTCTACCTTTGGGAAAGAGACTGTTCTGTCCAACGGAGGCATCAAAAAGTTATTGAAGAGGCCCCAGCGCTGGGCCTTACGGCAGAGACACGAAAGAAAATAGGAACCGCTGCAGTTAACGCAGCAAAAGCTGTAAAGTATAGTGGTGCCGGAACTGTTGAATTTATTGTTGAAAATCAAGACTTTTATTTCATGGAAATGAACACTCGTCTGCAAGTAGAGCACCCGGTTACCGAAGCAATTACTGGATTGGATTTGGTGCAGTGGCAGCTCTTGGTTGCGATGGGACATGAGCTACCTATAAAGAACCAAGACGAAATTCCAGGACCTTTTGGACATGCCTTGGAAATGCGAGTGTATGCTGAAGATACTGCTGCTGGTTTCGTACCTGCTCCTGGTCGTGTGCATGCTCTGAAACTTCCTGGTGGTGATGCTCGTGTTGAATCTGCAATTATTGAAGGTGCTTTTTCATTATTTACTTAACTTTGTTGATGTTAATCCGATGGTTTGACATTTATATGTTCTTTCAGGGGACGATGTTAGCGTGTATTATGATCCTATGATTGCTAAGCTTATCGTGTGGGGGGAAAGTAGATCAGAAGCCATTAGGAAAGCCGACTTAGCTCTAAGCGAATTTAATGTTGGAGGAGTAGAAACTAATATAGATTTTATGAGGAGAATTCTTCAATCAAATGCCTTCAGGGATACTGTAGTGACAACGAAATTCATTGAAGAAAACCACGATGAGCTCCTGACCATTAAAGAATTAACACCGGAACAACTTGCAGTTGCAACTCTAGCCTTATCCGCAATCCAGGACTATGATAAAAGCAGTACTCTTGCCAAAAGATTCCGAGTCAACTCAGATTATAAAACCAAATATACAGTCAAGGACGGAGAAAAGAAATTCGATGTTGGGGTTGTGTTTCAAAACAGTACTCAGCAAGGACTGGGCAAATTTTCTGTTGGCAATTTGGGCGACTGTCAGCTTCTTAGAGTGAACAAAATTGGGGAGATGTTTGAAATGGAAGTATTTGTTGCTAATCGCAAGGAGACAATTACAGCAGCTTTAGGTGGACCAAACATACTCTCTGTATTTACTCCGGTAAAATACTAAATTGCTAAAGAGTATAGCCTCTACATTTTTGCATCTTTTCCGAACTGAATAATAAGAAACTTAAGTAGTCAAAGCATTTTATGTGTTTAATATTTACAAAATTCTTCTTTTCGGGAAAAACGATGCGTCAGGAGTTCCTTTTGTTCCATACATTCAATTATTTCTATTCATGTGTAGGACGGGTCTTTCAAAGTTGAAGTTCCTACGTTGGGACCCATTGACCGGAGTAGGTTTGGTGAATCTGGGGAAGTAGCTTCTGGAACTGTACTCTCTCATATGCCTGGTACTCTAGAAAAGATATCTGTCAAAGAAGGAGACCAAGTTACCAAAGGCCAACAGCTTGGGACACTGGTTGCAATGAAGATGGAGGTTAGCTCATATTATTTTATAAATGGATGCTCTCTTAAAGGTATAAGCAATAGTGCTGTGAATCAATAAATAATGGACAATTCATCATTCGCATATTATATTTTCAGCACGTCATTCGTGCTCCTTGTGACGGGAAGGTTGAGAAGGTGAATCAAATCCAAGGAAAGACCGTTGCAAAAGGAAGTGTTCTATTTGTTGTGAAATAGTCAAGAAATAGTGTTTGTAGACGCTGCATAAACTGACCAAATGAAATTATAACAAAAGTAGCAGAATAATTCCAGTTTTAATTTACATAGCTTGTAACACAGAGTACCTAAATTTTAGCTATTAGAAAGTTTATTCTGATACAGATGCATTCAAATCATAATAGCTAAATAAATATTCATTTATTTTAAGTTATGTTTAAGGGATGTTTTTTACTTTGGGGGTTATCCTTAAAATGTAGTAAGTGGAGTTTTCAAATCCTGAACTGAGTTTTATGGCATCACAAATTCTACAATCATTTGAGTATCCTTCAAGAATAGTTTAGCCGGATTATGGTTTGGTTGGGGAAACTTCTTAAGTGTAGCAGGTGCAGGTGCAGGGTTACGTGCTCAATGCTGGTGACCCTTTTTTGTTAAATGAATCAGGCAGTTGTATTAGTAAAGAAATTCTTGGAAATCCTTTTTTAAGACCGAAGGAAAGGGTTAAGATTGGTTCGTTTCCCTAGCTGAAAATGTTATTTTTATAGACCGCAGTATTGTTTCTGGCTCTTGACTACCTGACACCCCTAGACGTACAATCAATCCTGCTCTTCTGTCATGTACAACTGTCTAATATGCCATGGCGTGGAAATCGACGCCAATTGTATGATATATTTATGTTCAATGGAAAGACCTTTTTAACGAGCATCATTTACGTTTCATAAAGTCTGTCCAGAGAGGCTAAAAATATATTTATAAAAAATAGGAGTTAGTGAACCCAAGCCAAGCTCTTCTCCTGGTACCTTTCTTACGACAGCTATTGCCATCGGTTATTCATTCCTCCGCCGTTACTCAAGCTAAAGCAGCATCCTCCTGTTTTCCTCAAGATCAATTATTTCGAAAGTCTGTAATATTTAACTGTCTTGAAACTCTTTAGAAATGAACGCTAAGAAGTCCTGTTTACCCCTTTCAACGCTGTCTGTAATTGTCATCCTATTATCAGGATGGACTTTGGGCGTAAAGTCTTTCAATACGGAACCTGCCCAACCTGCAAATCTCGATGAAGTGGTAGTCATTGCTCCATCATTCCCAGTAGTAATCGAGGATCAGGAAGAAGTCGATCAGAGAGAGTTACACAGCTTTGGAGACATCCCCCTCCGACTGAAGTTTCCCAACGGTTTCAAAGATATCACGGTTAACCAGGGGTTCGTCGATTTCCTAACCAGTCCGGCCAATTCTTCCCTGAAGACGCTGAAACACCAAGGGGGTGATTGCTACCGACGCTGCGAAGATACTCTGTATTACATCCAAGATATATTTTACCAATATAATATTCGTTCGGTGAGTCTCTGCATATTTCATTTTGTAGCCCAAATTAAACTAAACGCATATTTCATATTTACTGTAACATTTGTAAATGCATTTTGTTTGGTCATTTCTCTAGTTATATGAGTTTTTCTACGTAATGACGATGGCTGACGGATGCTTCTGTCACAATTCTAACAACTACTACTATGACGAAGGGGATGAGTGGAATGACAGCGAGTACGGGTTTGAGTTGAACATTAATTTCGGTTTTAAGCGGCGATCTGATGCGGATTTAGAGGAGGTACAAGAAGGACCGGAAGTGTCGCAGGAGGTAGAAAAACTAATGCAGCGGCACAATGGGCCGGGCAATAAAAACTACAACAACGATAACGGTCGGCACTGTCAGTGGAATAACGCTATCCACTGGACTATTCGTCTTATCCAGTGTGGATACAGGAATTTCAGATATTCAGACGTTAGCGTTAGGGATGCTTGCAGATACTGCATTTGCAGAAATTATTAGAGTCATAGAATGGCTCTAACAGTTATAGTTTGCATACGCTGCAAGCTGCAACTATGGCTTTTGGCATGAAAATAGATGAAAATTAAACCATTTAGCAGAAAATACAAAGATCATGACTAAGAAGACGTTTTATCTGCTTTTATCCGGGCGTGTTCCTGCCTATTTATTTACATTTTTAATTATATAATAATAATTAAAACCGTTTGAATGCTTTTTTTAATTGGATTGATTATTTAAGAATTATTTTCCTTGTTAACGTTAGGCTATGAAAAATGAAACCCACAGTTTTAAATTATTAGAAGAAAGCATAATAGATAGTAGATGCTGCACGTAGACTCATTACAGCTATGTAAACATTGATAGAAATAAATGATATTTGCTTAATAAAGACGTTTAATTTGTTTGGTAACTGAAATAAAGCTACTGGAAGTGTCTCGGTTGGTTTCATTATCTTCAGATAAGAGTATTTACTTTTTAGACCTTTATTTATACAGATGTGAAGAAACAGAGTTAGTGAAGGATTAAGATTACATGAGGCGTTTCTTGGGCATAAATCCCCTCATGCATCACGCGGCATGTGGGCGAAAGGGGTAGGCTTCTTATGCATCAATGATAGCACGAGTTATCAATGGGATTATTCATCGCAGCGGTATATGGCCGAGTCCTATAGTTCAGATTAGAGATAGATCAACTAACGGTAATAATTATAAGTTTAGTTTGGGGATAGTTCCTGAAGTTGAAGTAAACTTTGTCTCAAGAGCCTTTAGTAACCTTCTTACATAGTCTTGTAGTCAAGTATTACATTTAAACTGCATTTCAATAGATATTCTACTAGAAAATAGCATAAAACGCAAGGATAAACCCAACTCTCGGGAGGATAAGATAAGCTAAGCCGTTTTGAAACACCTCCTGTGTGATAATGGTGTCACATTCACAAAGCAAATCTCAAACGATATTAAAAACTGAATCTAAAGCCGCATCCTTGCAAAAGTTATCACCATCACCGACCCCAGAATCTCCTATTCCTGAGGTCCAATCTGACCGGGTCCATTACATAAAGACTTGTGAGACATCCTCGCTTTATTACATGTTCGCATTTCCCGTTTCATGAATCATAAATGCATCCTTGCCAATGAAATAGGTGCGGAAACGCTGGAAGCGTCTTTCAAGCAACGGCAAGAGTTGCTACGAAGACTGAAGACTTCATCTGATGCTCCGACACTAGCTGGTTGTAAATGCAAATGCATACCGTAGTTGTTTTTTAAAACTTAACTTATTTTTTGACATTTTATTTGAAATATTACAGACATCAAGTTTCTAGAATTATTGTACGAAGAGGATGAGAAGCTCCAACGTGAGTTGAGCGACGCTTTGGAAGTTGGGAGATTAAATTTGGAAAGTAGACGCCAAGAGGAACTCAAGCGAGTGTTAGAGACTCTATTATGGATTTTGGAACGTTTATTGCCAGTTTTGAAAGTTAAAATGCATATTTTGACTTTTTTTTAGAGAGAATAATCGCTCAAACTTGGACCAAGGTCGGGGGAAAGTTGACGTTGAAAGTGACGACGGGACTGTAGCCGGCCCTTCATCTAAAACTAGGTCGTTTCGACCACAAACTAGACTGGATATTAATAAGAACCGAACGCATGCATTTGCAGCACAAGTTTCTGGATTCGGTTAGTTGGTTTTGGTTGGGTTTTTAATCAACAATTTCTGACTGAATGAATGCATTTATTTTAGTAAAACTTGAATGTTGTAGTTGCAGACAGCTCGGACTTGGAGAAGGAGATTCTGAAACTGAAAAAGAGGCTAGATAATTTGGGAAAAAGTCCAACAAAGCTGCAAGCTCGGGAGTCAAAATCAAAAGGGCCAAAAAAGTGTCAAATTTTATAGTTTATTTATGAAGATTTAGGAAGATTATGTAGAGAGTTTCATTTCATTTCATGCTCTTTCCGTACACATCTTAGTCTATTGCCTGGATAACTTTGACTTTGTCCTTTGAGTTGTTTTTGTTTGCTCTTTACAAATAATAGAATATCCGAACAAATAATAGAATTCATGTTAAATTATTTCTGATACTTTTAAAATTATAAGACTTTTAAGGGATGGATTGGTTGGGGAAATGTTCTATGAAATATTACATGAATACAGTAGTTGTTTTTACTTCTATGAATATGACTATTTGTTGGATCTTGGTAAATAAACCCATATATTCCAAGCTCGAGTTGAAAATATTATTCAGAGAACTGGCTGGACTACTGGAGCTTCTTATTTTATTAAGATTATTATATCTAGTCAGTTATTTCTGTTCCAGAAGGGCATGAATGAATCATTTGGTTTAGATAGACCCCCTCGTAACGTTGAACTAAACATTTAATAACATTTTAAAAGTCTGGTATAACTTGGACTTGATCTGCATGAATAAAAGTACAAGTAAGCTAGGAAAGTTCCTGAAAAGTCTGTAAACTTTCCTGGAATAAAGAACGATATTGTGTTCTTTTTAGATAAACCTTTATTTTTAGTCTAGCTTGCTGATAACGAGAGGAAAGTGGTAAGAATATTAGCTGGTAAAGATCTGCTGAAAGCATGTTAAAAGGGCTCAGCTATTAAACCAAATTTTAGTTAGTATTATTCGCTAAAATCTCCTGAAATGTAATGCAAAATCTGTAAATTCAATAGCACAAGTAAATATACCCAAGCGAAGATGTCAAATCTCAAAAGATCTTCAAAAAAGTTCAGCCTGATGATAATCTCCACACTTTTGTTCTTGTTAACCGTTCCAATCTCGTCAGCGATTACTCCTGCTCCCGATTTTGAAACTGTACCACAACCGGATGAAGATTTTACAGACTTGGAGTATCTAACAGAGGCACCCAAGTTCCTTAAGTCTATCGCTGATCTTCTGAGTTTAAATGAAACGATTGACTTCTACCAGTTTGGTAATACGGATGCGGACACCGAGGCCGATTTTGTACTCGTTCCAAAAACCAAGCTAAAGGAAGGCGACTATTTGAACATTTCTGAACCGTTTGTGGTCCGTATAACTATTTTGAAACGGGCTCCAGACGGATTTGTAACGCTTCCCTCGACATCTACGCCTGAAAAGCCGTCAATCTCTACCCAACCCCCTGAAAAATTCCCGACAGAAACAGCCCAACCGGAAATGGATTCCAAACCCCGATCAGAAATCCCTATAAAGAGCCCAGTGGCACCCTTTACAGGAACTTCTGCAAGTTCTGTCCCACTCCTAAAAGCAGCTCCAGGTCTATTCTCATTCCCGATCATGGGTCGACAGAATGAGATTCCTACTAAAAATACGGGTAATATAACCGGGGACGAGGTTCGCAAACCTGCAACCTCGGGTATATTCTCATTCCCGATGTTGGGTCGGCTGAAAGAGGTTCCTCAAGATACAGGGAACGCAACAGGGGACGAGGTACAGAAACCTAAAGTCGTGGTCCCGAGAAAAGGTCCACGGCACAATAATCAAGACGAATGGGTCATTCTCAATTGGTTTACCCTTGCACTGTATGGAATCCTTGTCTTGGCTTTTATCATCTTTGTCCTTATCAACTGTTGCTGCTACTCTTTTTTCAACTGCAATGGCACGGACGAGAGACGGTCATTGTTCTATGGAAGGGAATGTCTTGGAAACAATGGAATGACCTTAAAGATGATGGGGACAAAGAGGAGGTTTTATGAGAGGGTCTGAGCAAGACCGGTTGGATGTGACCTGATTTTTTGTTTGGAGATTTTATATTATTAATTCATCCAGTCATGGAATATCTAACTGTTATCTGTATTGTAAGGATTTGATTTGGAATATAATCAATCAACAGGAAGAAATAAACTACTGTGAAAGTCTCGATAATTTGCTAATAACTTTGCATATGCATCATGGTGGTTTGGTTAGGCTGGTGTATCGTGAATAATCTTATCATCCAGAAGGTAGTTAGTTTAGATAAATACAACCATATATTCCCTTCTTTACTGATTCAATGCGTTTTTTTCAGAACTGAAGACGTTGGCGTAGAATATGTTATAATTGAAGAGCCTAAGTACCTCGCAGGAGACTATGAGGACTCCGTAAGTTGTAAATTTCTGTGGAATGCCACATTTGTCAAAGACTTTGCAGAGAAACGGCGACACAGCTCTCATGAAGGGATATGCTTTGCTAGAAACGATAATTTGAAAAAATCCCAAAGCAACGAGGACGATATTATCGTCGGAGAAATTGGTTATCCAGATATCGCTGAGGAGTATGCTCCAAAAGATATTTGCAAAGTGATAATGGAGGTAGTGGAAACCTTTCTGGAGTCTACTTATAATTGGCATTGATAATTTCAGTATATCTTGACAATATGCATTAAAATTGGCAAGCTATGGTATTTATTTTACACAGAATTAATTTACTAAAATTACAATAAGACATAGCTTATCTACCGCTGGAAATTATCGTTAAATGACTATGAAGCATAATGAAAGAAGGTGCAGGTAGGGTAGGGATAAAAATAAACCTCATGTTCATCACAACTTTCACTGAAAACATCGATAATGGTTGATCAATAACAATCTTGTACTACTGGAAATGTTAGAGCTAAAAATGGTATGCAACAATTACGTTCTAATCAATAAAAGCATAACAATAATTCTGTTGCATAATAATCAAAACCAATTAATTCTGACAGTCCAAAAACAGTTTTGGAATTATCGAATGAAATCATGCAAAACTTGAACAAAATTGACAATGCAATCTGACTGTAAATCTGTCATTCGTATAAGTGCAAGGTTGTTGCATCCACATTTCACTTGACTGTAGGGCTCTAGTCACGAGCAGATAGAAGGCTTTTGCTTCACTGAATGTTCAAACTTTCAAACGGTCTCTATCGTTTAAAGTTAAGGGTTGAGAAAAATGACAAATCTACTATTTTACGTGACGATAATCGCACTATTAGTGCAAGTCTCTCTTGGTAGAACCATTACACAAGAACCTGGTAAAAAAATTGAGACGCTGGATGACCAAGAAAAGGTCATTCTATCCTGGGTGGTTGACGATGATAAGGGTCTGATCACTTTTGAAATTGAGGCTGAAACGACTGGGTATGTTGGATTTGGGATTTCACCCCAAGGTAGCATGCCTGGAGCTGATATGTTCATCGGCGGAGTTTACCCGAACGGGACAGCTTATTTTTCAGTAAAAATGATACATTTATTGCGAGCATTAATCAAAATCTGCTCTTTTAATTAATTGATCATTGTTGGATTGGGTCAGGATCGATATGCGACCGGGTTTGTGCCACCGATAGAAGACGATCATGCAGATTGGAGTCTCTTGGATGCAAAAGAAACTGTGGATGCTGCAAGCAGTAAAACTTTTACATACTTGAAATTCTCTAGGCTCCTAGTTACCTGCGATGATCAAGATTATCCCATAAATGTAGGAAAAATATGAGACTTTACATTGTTTCCTGTTGAAGGTCCTTTATAAAGTATTCTGACTATCCTTAAAGGATGATACAAGTCGCCTTATCTGGGCTATGGGAGACACGGATAATTTAGCTTATCACACTTCCGATCGAAGAGGTAGCCGATCTATTAATCTCCTTGCGGCCCCAATGCCTGCAGTCGACTTATCTCAGTAATTCATTATACCATAATTATGCGCATATAAATTCGAAGTTTTGAAACTTTTTTTGCTTCAAATACTAATCAAAGCCTTTCTTCAGATATATTTTTTATAAATCAATGGGTTATCATTCTTATCATCAAAAATTAGAATGCAAACATGGAATGGAACTTTAAAGATGCCTATGCCCACTGAAGATACTGCTTATTGGTGCAGTCTTCACAAGGGCCCAAATCTGACCACGAAACATCACGTTGTTGCTGTAAGATTGTAGATTTTAGAAATACTCGTATATTTTGCTCTGAAAATGGTAACTCATTTTTCTGCATCTAGTTTGATGCTCTCTTAATGGATGAAAACTCCTTAAAACACACCCACCACTTCATACTCTACAACTGCAATCTCCCAGATAACCAAACCGTCTACGATATGTTCGAAAGCCTCACGGTGGACATGGGGTTTATGGGAGATCATTGCCACAAGCCAGATAACCCAATCCCCATTGAATATTGTCAAGAAAATCTTTACACTTGGGCAAAGGGAGGAAAGGTGCGAGCCGTTTTTGCCAAGTTATACTGTCACTGTTGTAAAGTAATGCAATGTTCGGCTATAATGATCTTTAATTCATTCCTTAATAGAGGATGGTGTTTCCGGAAACCGTTGGATATGGTATTGGTGGAGAGAACTCTGAAAAACAGACATATTACATGCTAGAAATCCATTATGACAATCCTGACACTTTGGTCAACGTTACTTTTGAAAGCGGAGTGGAATTGTTCTACACAGATAAACTAAGGTGGGCATTCTTTATCTGAGAAAGTTGAGCAAAACATTTCAAGAATTTGTGCATTTATCCAGGCCAGTAGAAGCAGGTCAGTTGGTCATAGGTCATGAAACAAGCCCGATGATGACCGTACCACCAAATATGACTGACTTTGTAATAAGTGGCCACTGTGTCCCAGAATGCACGGCTATTTTCGGGAGTATTACGGTTTTCAACGTGCTTCTACATTCTCATTTATCAGGCAAGAGGGTTATATGTATTTTGCAGTACCCAAGGAATAAGACCTTTACACGGTTATGTAGTGCATAACTAATAAATATGACATGATATTTCTTAAATCAGGGAGAAAGTTAAAAGTCCGTCAATTCCGGGACGGAGTTGAGCTCCCATGGCTAGACTTTGATGACCATTATGACTTTGACTATCAACAGAACAAGCATCTCTCCAAAGAGATTAAAGTACTTCCAGGGGATCAACTCACTTATGGTACTGTCTTATCTGCATACCGTAATTTTTCTAATAGAACCCCCTGTGTTCTTTCCTTCCTAAATGAAGCGATCAATTCCCGTGAATCAATTATAGAGGCCCGTGTTGTAGTAGATGAATTACAGTAATTTAATACTGTATTCAATCTTCATGAAAGACTGATTTGACTGAAAACATTACGTTTTAAACCACTTTTTAAGAATGTACATACAACTCAGCATGGAAAAACGGTTCTGTTGTGGTCGGAGGATTGACAACGAGGGATGAAATGTGTGAAGCGTTTATCTGGTATTATCCCAAAATAGAAATGGATAGCTGTTATTCTGCCTATCCAGATGGTCTTGGTGATTTTGGCATTAAGGATTTTGAAGTGTGAGTTTAAATTGGCTAATCATTAAAAACTCTTCTTTTTAATAGAAAAAGGATAATTCACTTTTTTACAGGATTTATGACGAATTTGGGAAAGCTTTCTACAACATCACCGATCCACCGTACCTTGTAGGAGATTATGAGGAATCTATTAGCTACAAATTCAATTGGACGGATGAGTTTATAAAGGGATATCAACAGAGACGTAGATATGGAAGGCATGACGCTTTTTGTTCGTCAAGGAAAAATCCCGATAATTCTTGGCATGGAGAGGGTCAGTATCCATTTGATTTTGTTAAATATGTTCCCAAAGATGTTTGTTCGAAGGGGGCGGATGATGAGGTTACAACTACAACTCCGACAACTACTACAGAAGGTAGCGGAACTGGTGGAAGTGGTATTTCTATTATGAGTAGTGTGCTTACTGTAATTATTCTGAATTTTATGAGTTTTGTTTTAGCGTAAATTATTTGTCATAATTTAACTAAAATATAACTAAAACGGAGGTATTCCTAATGAAGAAAGCAAGCAGGTTTGTCTGTCAGTGTGTGGATAAAAATAAACATTTTGCATGCAAACATAATAAACTTTTATTCCAAATAAACTGAAGCGTTTCGGTATAGTTGTTTTAAAAAAGACAACAAAGCCCTTCACTTTGACTCTTGAATTTTATTCCTTTCCATTGATCAATTTTAATATCACTCAGTGACTCAATATTGAATTGATGAGGTTCTGATGCGTAATTGTTTTCCAGTTCCAAGTTCCAAGTTCACTAAACGATTAACAACTACAACATCGTTTAGTACTTCCATTTTAACTGAAATTCTATATGGAATGAATCCAAAAATAAATCTGTTTCATTCTTGATAACCTGCATGTTTATCGATTAGTTATTAATTGGGAAGGTGCGTCGCAGAAATTTCATTAATGAATTGATAATCGAGGTTTATATGTTGCGTCATAAATAATTTAACTTTTTACATGATGTAGGCATATGCATCATCATGTGCTTAACTTAAGAGGGTCATTAGTCATTGGAAACATCGTTAATGCTAATATTTGAACTATTAACTTTGTGTGTAACAATCAAACTCTGATCAATAAACGCATAATACGTCGGCATTTATTGGACAGACTCAGAATTAATTAACTCTGATTTTAGAAACACATTTCTGGTCCGGAGTTGTCGATTAAAATCATAATGAAACGCAGGTTGAACAGAATTGATAAGGAAAGCAGACGTAAACGTTTTATTGATAAAAGAAAGGTTGATGTAGGCTTTGTTCACTTCGCTGTTTCGCTCTAGTCTTACACCCAGACATTTGGCTTTTAGTAGTTCATAAAATATTCAAAGTTCCAAACGGTCATCCTTTAAAGTTACGGTCGAGAAAAATGAGACAAGCGATATTTTTCGTGACAATAATCGCACTCTCAGTGCAAGTCTCTCTTGGTAGAACTATTACACAAGAGCCTGGTAAAAAAATTGAGACGTTGGATGACCAAGGAAAGGTCATCTTATCTTGGGTGGTTGACGATGATAAGGGTCTGATTACTTTTGAAATTGAGGCTGAAACGACTGGGTATGTTGGATTTGGGATTTCACCCCAAGGTAGCATGCCTGGAGCTGATATGTTCATCGGCGGAGTTTACCCGAACGGGACAGCTTATTTTTCAGTAAAAATAATACATCTATTGCGAGCATTAATCAAAATCTGCCCTTTTTATTAATTGATCATTTTTGGATTGGGTCATCAGGATCGATATGCGACCGGGTTTGTGCCACCGATAGAAGATGATCATGCAGATTGGAGTCTCCTGGATTCTAAAGAAACTGTGGATGCTGCAAGTAGTAAAACTGTTACATACTTGAAATTCTCTAGGCTCCTAGTTACCTGCGATGATCAAGATTATCCCATAAATGTAGGAAAAATATGAAACTTTACAAATCCTGTTAAAGGTCCTTTATAAAGTATTCTGACTATCTTTAAAGGACGATACAAGTCGCCTTATCTGGGCTATGGGAGATACAGATAATTTAGCTTATCACACTTCCGATCGAAGAGGTAGCCGATCTATTAATCTCCTTGCGGCCGCAATGCCTGCAGTCGACTTATCCCAGTAATTCATTATACTACTGTTTGCATATAAAATCTAAGGCTGAACCACACGTAATTAGTCGCAACTTCTTTAAAGCAATTGGCTGTCATTTTACCTTTAAAAATTAGAATGAAAACATGGAATGCAACTTTGAAGATGCCTATGCCCACTGAAGATACTGCTTATTGGTGTAGCCTTCACAAGGGCCCAAATCTGACCACGAAACATCACGTTGTTGCTGTAAGATTGCAGATTTTAGAAATACTCGTATATTTTGCTCTGCTAATGGTAACTCATTTTTCTACATGTAGTTTGATGCTCTCTTAATGGATGAAAACTCCCTAAAACACACCCACCATTTCATAATCTACAACTGCTATCTCCCAGATAATCAAACCGTCTACGAAAGGTTCGAAAGCCTCACTGTGGACAAAGGGTTTATGGGAGATCATTGCTACAAGCCAGATAACCCAATCCCCACTGATTATTGCCAGGAGTATCTCTACGTCTGGGCGAAGGGAGGAAAGGTCCGAGTCGTTTTTGTATCGTTATAAAAGTTGCAAGCATTTTCAGTTAAACGAGGTTTTATGCACTCCAGACGATGGTATTTCCTGAAAAAGTGGGATATGCTATTGGTGGAGAGAACCCTGAAAAACAGACATATTACATGCTAGAAATCCATTATGACAATCCTGACACTTTGGTCAACGTTACTTTTGAAAGCGGAGTGGAATTGTTCTACACAGATAACCTAAGGTAAGCTTTACATACTGAAGAAAAAAAAGGCATTACTGCTTTTTTACTGCTTCATTCCCAGCTACGATCTAGAATGTATATGGTGACTCAAGAAACTCAAGAATTTGTGCATTAATCCAGACCAATAGAAGCAGGTCAGTTGACCATAGGTCATGACGTAAACCCAGTAATGACCGTCCCTCCTTATATGACTGACTTCGTAATAAGTGGTCACTGTGTCCCAGAATGCACAGCTAATTTCACGGATGGGGGAATTAATGTGTTCAATGTGCTTCTGCATTCTCATTTATCAGGCAAGAGGGTTATCTGCATTTTTTATGTAGTGTATACTTGATAAATATGACATGATATTTCTGAAATCAGGGAGAAAGTTAAAAGTCCGTCAATTCCGGGACGGAGTTGAGCTCCCATGGCTAGACTTTGATGACCATTATGACTTTGACTATCAACAGAACAAGCATCTTACCAAAGAGATTAAAGTACTTCCAGGGGATCAACTCACTTATGGTACTGTCTTATAATATAATAGTTCATTCAGTCTAAAATATGTCTAAAAAACCTTATAACTTTAAATCCAAAGAATGTACATACAACTCAGCATGGAAGAACGGTTCTGTGGTGATCGGAGGATTGACAACACGAGATGAAATGTGTGAAGCGTTTCTCTGGTATTATCCCAAAGTGGACATCGACGTGTGCCTTTCCTCCTATCCAACAGTTGAAGGTCTTTATGGCGATTTCGGTATTTTGGATGTTGACGTGTGAGTTTAAAATTTGAAAAGAATTTAAAATGCATCTTCTTGTTATGAACGAAAGTCGATTTACTTTTTTAAAGAGTTGATAACGAATTCGGACAAAATTCCTACTACATCACCGATCCACCGTACCTTGTAGGAGATTATGAGGACTCTATTAGCTACAAATTCAATTGGACTGATGAGTTCACAAAGGGATACCAACAGAGACGTAGATATGGAAGGCATGACGTCTTCTGTATGTCGAGGAAAAATCCCGATAGTTTTTGGATTGGAGAGGGTCAGTATCCATTTGATTTTGTTAAATATGTTCCCAAAGATGTTTGTTCGAAGGGGGCGGATGATGAGGTTACAACTACAACTCCGACAACTACTACAGAAGGTAGCGGAACCGGTGGAAGTGGTATTTCTATTATGAGTAGTGTGCTTACTGTAATTATTCTGAATTTTATGAGTTTTGTGATCGCATAGATTAATTTACGTAAAATAAAACTAGCAGAGTGTTGTGTTCATAATATGCAAGGAAATTACAAAGCTAGCTGCATATAGTTGTACCATATTGATGATCTGTGCCTGGGTTTAATGTTGGCCTACAAGACAGATAATTCAAGACTTTTAAAATCTTGTGTCAGTTTTTATCAAATGTCATTTTCTTACGGAAATAAAATGTATGAAATTAATACACTGGCAATTACATTGCAGAATAGAAGTAAGGTTGTATATTCTTATAGGAAATAGGATTTTGTATAGTGTTCTCGTATCGCAGACCGTTTTCTCCAGCGACCCAATTTAAGGTAGCAAAAATGCATTGTCTAATGTATTTTCTAAATCTCAACATGTATTTTCAAAATCTCGACATGTGTTTTCAAAATCTCAACACTTATTTTCAAAATCTCAACACTTATTTTCAAAATCTCAACACTTATTTTCAAAATCTCAACACTTATTTTCAAAATCTCAACATGTATTTTCAAAATCTCAACACTTATTTTCAAAATCTCAACATGTATTTCAAAATCTCAACACTTATTTTCAAAATCTCAACACTTATTTTAAAAATCTCAACACTTATTTTCAAAATCTCAACACACTTATTTTCAAAATCTCAACACATATTTTCAAAATCTCAACACTTATTTTCAAAATCTCAACATGTATTTTCAAAATTAACTCTTAAAATTTCAACATTGCATTCCAACAGTTTAAACATCTTAATTTCACATTTTAAAGAAAAGTTGGAAGGTCCTTCGGAATTCTTGCAAAAAACCATGAAAAAAGCACCCAAACCCCAAAAACAATCAAAGACAAAGTATCTACTTTTAGTACGCATGCGGTTTAAAAACTCTCGTATCCAGGATTAAATAGGCGGAGCTACTCAGCCTGTTTTTCTAGAGTAGAGAACCGCCCTTCGAGAGAGAAAGAACAGAGACTCTCTCACTTTTTGGAAGGAGTTGACGGGAAATATAAATAGAGTTCTGGTTTGAATTATTTTGAAAATACACATTCATTTTTATTAGCATTTTCGAATTTTTTCGAAATGAAATAAAATTTCGACCAGTTTTAAGGGATTATCTTGCAAATTTGGTTGGAAAAATGGGAAATACGTCGTTTTTTTAGTGTTTTTGAAGGGTTTTTAAAATTCAATCAAAGTTCAGTGTCCAGTAGCACAGGAAATTTACATTTTTAAGTTAGTTACTTATTGCAGGAAATGTAGAAAAAGGAAGCTTTATTTTAGTGTAAACAATAGGACGGTGACATGAATGAAGTTTGTTTTTTTGTGTGGATTTGATTGAACTGGAATTAGAAGAAGAAATGGACAAATTAATCCGGATTTGATATAGTTGTAAAGTTCCGTACAAACCGACTATTTTGAAGGGTGTTTTACAGTAAATTATACACGATGAAGGCGTTCATGTTTCCAACGACTGTGACGAAGAAGACGGGCTCCAACAAGAAGGAGATGGAGGAGCAGAGGAAGAAAGATGACGAACAGGCCGCAGCGCACGCTTTCGAAGAGTATATGGCCGTTTTTCAGGATACATCTGCGTCCAAACCCTCGTCAAAAGTTTGGATCAAGGCTGGCACTTATGATGCTGGGAAACGGCGTAAGTTTGATAAGCAACTGTGGAGTGGTTATCAGTTTACGTTTTTGAATTGTGTTGGAATTAAATGGTAGTAATAATGATGTATTTTGTGTTGTTCACAGAGGAAGATACAAAAGAGAAGGGGAAGCTGTACAAGCCTACTTCAAGGTTTGAAAAGGACACACCTTCTAAACCGGACAGTTCTGGGTCTAGCCGAGCCCCACCCACTTCCGATGTTGATTTTTTTCGAACCAGTAAGTCTGAAAAGAATAAGAAGTCGCAGGAGAAGAAGAAAAGTAACTTGGAGATTTTCAAGGAAGAGCTGAAAATGTAAGGTTTTAGTTTGAAAGAAATGGAGCATGAAGGTATTAAGGTTTCTTTTAAATAATAAAAGGCTGATTTTTTTTCTCTCATTAGCATCCAGGAAGAAAGGGAAGAACGCCACAGACTTAAAAAGATGTTGGGTCTTCAAGAAGTTATTAAGCTCCCCCCTAAACCTGGAGATGACCTTCGAGCATCGCTTTCACTTGAACTCGGTTAATACGCTTTTGTGTAACTTCTACTCCTACCTTCTGACAGAAAAATTAACATTCACCATCATGATCCTTCTGAGAAAGTGATCTATCTGATTGATGAGGAAGCTGTCATGTCGTAGTGCCAAAGGATGAGCATTAGATTTACAGAAAGTTGTCCAATATGGCTGTAATGCTGTAAAGATCTTTTTTAAATTAGGACTTTCATTTTCTTAACCAGATGAATTTTCAATTTAAGCTTAGGAAGAGTAATGCCAGTTAGTATTAGTTCGTTTCAATCTAAAAAGACATAAATTTTAATCCTTGTCCACCTAACCTTATCCTTATCCATCATCCTGAACAAACCTTCCTGTTAGTTTTAAAATCTACTTCCCTTCTGTGGAAATATTCGAGAACGTGAAAATTAATATGCCGTTTGTTTCTGGAATACGAAAATTATTACTTTTAGACGATGTTAGGATGGGATCTATTGATGATGGCGATCCTAATACTACCAACATCTACCTGGGCAACTTACCTACTAAGGTAGAACTTTTAATATTTCTTACTTATTTAATTTACTGGTTCGGGGTTTCGTCTGCGTATTGATTGGATTGACTGTGTAGTAAAACGTATTGTTAAAGTCCTTTAAACCAGTTAAATCTTCCTTGATTTCTCATTGTGTATTGTTTACATATGTTTTAGTTCATCTGGTTCGGTAATATTAATATATTTTGCACCCGTAAGTGTTGAGAACGTTCAATCTGTTTGTTTTGCTTATGTTACAGATTTCTGAGCAACAATTGATGGATATTTTTGGGAAATTCGGTCCACTTGCTAGTGTAAAAGTAATGTGGCCGAGAACTGATGAAGAAAAGGCGAGAAATCGCTTATCTGGATTTGTTGCATTTATGTCGCGCCGTGATGGAGAAAGAGCACTGAAGCACTTGGCTGGAAAGGACATTCTCGGTGCTGAAATAAAATTAGGATGGGGGAAAGCTGTTCCAATACCTCCATTTCCCATTTACATTCCTCCCGCTATGATGGACCTAACGATGCCCCCACCCCCCTCAGGATTACCCTTTAATGCTCAACCTGACAAGAAGGACCGTCACAAGGCAATCAATACTATTTCTTAGATAAATTAATTAGTTATCGCCTTATAATTAATCAAACATTTTGTGAAGAAGACTGATTAAAATTTGCTTCTGATTTCTTAGGTTCCTCCTCCAGGGACGCCATACCCTACAGATTCCAAAGGGAAAGAAGAGTTTGAGCGAGTAAGTATCTTATTGAGAAATGCGATGTAAACATAGTTGTTGTGTGTGTGTGTATTTAATGTTGGTTTTTATGAAGGTATTGTACAACTCCATGGTCAAAGTTGTCATTCCAACGGATAGGCAGTTGCTCTCTTTGATTCACAGAATGATTGAATTTGTTGCAAGGGAAGGACCCATGTTTGAGGCTATGATTATGAATAGAGAGATAAATAATATGCAGTACAGGTACACTTTTAACGTTCTTGTACATTTATTGTATTGTGTTTCATAGTGGCATGTTATCTTAATTCCAAGCGTTTAATTATTTTATTAGATTTCTTTTCGAAAATCAAAGTCCTGCCCATGTGTATTACCGCTGGAAGCTGTATTCAATTTTACAAGGAGATTCTACTCAACGATGGCGTTTGGAAGATTTTAAAATGTTTAAAAATGGTTCAGTATGGAGGCCACCAACTCTAAATCCTTTTACTCAAGGTATGCCGGATGAGCTTGTACCTGAAGATGAACGAGAGATTAGAAAAGGAACGCTATCAAATGCGTAAGTTATTCAATGCGTGAGATAAATTGGTTCTATCTTGTACTTAAACTTTTAAACTTTTAACGCAGTCAACGAGAAAGAATGGAACGGATGCTGAGAAAAGTAACGCCAGAACGTTACAAAGTAGCTGAAATCATGATATTCTCTATTGAGCACTCCGAGGCAGCCGATGAAATATGCCTGTGTGTCAAAGAAGCGTTGTCGAATCCCAAGACATCTCTATCTAAAAAGATTGCTCGCCTTTACATAATATCCGATGTCTTGCATAACTGTACTACTAAAGGGATGAATGCTGCTGGGTATCGTAAAGCATTTAAAATACACTTGCCATCAGTTTTCCAAGAAATCCACTACGCTTACCAGACGGCTTGTTCCGAGGGAGTTGGATCGACAGCTGAAGCATTTAAGCAGCGAGTTATGGCTTGTTTCAGAGCTTGGGATGACTGGGGTATCTATCCTAGTGAATTCCTAATTCGTCTGCAGAATATATTCCTTGGTCTCCTCACCGTTAATTCCAGAGTATGGCGATTGCCCTTGATACTTAACGTTTTTAGTACATTAAAAATTATGCAGTATTTTGTAATGGGGTTTTATTTGCAGGAGGAAGAAGAGAAAATCTTTGAGGGAGTGGAGCAAGATGACGATGACGAATCCCTGAAGAAACGTAGAAAATCGCCTCCAAGAGCACAGCTACCTCCAAAAAGTGCGCTTAATCTAGTTCGTTCGTTGCAGTCATCAGCTACTTCCGAGCCAGACGAGGATTTAGATGGAACGCCATTAGAGGACATTGATGGAGTACCAATCCATTCTAATCCTGAATCCCAAGATATGTTGGAAAGGCAAGCAATTATGGAAGCTAGAAAAATCCTTAACAATAAACCGAAAGGAGGATTCCTACCCTCAAAGTGGGAAGCTATTGACCCAGAAGAAGTTAAAGCACAGGCTGTAACGACAACTTCAAAATGGGATCTGTTTGAGGATTCAAATCCAGGTAAAGAAGAACACAATCAATCGCTACGAAATCAGGGAAAGGATGCAGCAGCACGACAAGGAGCACCACCAGGAAGCGGACTCGTAGCTTACGACGAAGAAGATATAGATGGAAGACCAATGGACGAAGACTGCTACCCCGATAATAGCGATGCTGATCCAAATAGTGTACAGAATAGATACAATTACAGCCAAATGCAAAACTATGCACCTACAATAACTAATCAATTGTATGAGGATGACAACTCTGAAGAACGGAGGATAAAGCTGAGAGAAATAGAGCTGAAAGTTTTGGCTTACCAAGATGAGATGGAGTCTGGTCGAAGGAGCTCTAAGCATGGTTTAGGTGTACCAGAAATGGTACAAGGTTACCGCGAGAAACTGTTACGGAGGGTTAGTACGCTAGCTTAAAGTTGTAGTATGTCATCAACTTATATTGGAAACGGTTTGTTCAGGCTGAGAAGGAGAGGACTGACAGGTCAGAAAGGTCGGACTACGACGATACTCGGGATGAAGATTCTTTTGGGGAGGATGAGGAGAAGTATAATTCCAGAAGCAGTAGAAGGTCAGACCGAGACAAAGAAAGAGGTCGAGACCGGGATCGGGATAGAGATCGCGAATCTAAGTCATTAAGACGACATAAAAGTCGTTCCACATCTTATGAAAAAGAGCGTGGAAGATCTCCTGCAAGTGCTAGGTGCGTTTGAGTAATAGATATTTTGGGAACAAACCGCCTGTTGTAGACTGAAACACTTTTTAATGGTTTTGATTTTTTCCCTAAAATATTTTCTACTCAACTTCTTCGTAGCTTTTATAATGCCAATGATATGAATAGAAATATTTTACTAAGTAATTGGCGTGTCTAAGCAGGTCTTCTGGGAAAAGTAAAAGGCATCGAAGTGGAAGTGATTCCAGGTCACCAGATCGACGCCAACAGCACAGGTATAAATTCTAAAAACATGATTCATTCAGGGACTTTTTAAGTGTAGTTTGCAGCAGACTTAATTGTTTTGACTGAATTTAAGCAGAGACTATTATTGTAAAAAAACATCGTGATATTTGTAACAATACTGTGATAAAACTATTGCTGAACTGTATTTTTACTTTTTATAACAAACATAATGAATATGAAAAGTCTAAAAAATATTTTGGTTTCTTCTTCTATTGTTATTCGTATTACGACTGCCTGAGTAGATCAAGAAGTCGAAGCCAAGAGAAAAGTAGAAAAGGAATAAGACGCTCCAGCAGGTCGAGATCGAGGTCAAGGTCACCGAATCGCCGACACAAACATAAACACAAGCGTTGATATTTTCCATACCTATTGTGTTTCCGTGCATAAGACTTTAGTTGTTATTTATAAGTTAAGATGAAGTATACTGCTCAGCGTTTAAATATTGTATTTAATTGGCTTGCATTTAAGTAGTGTATGAAGTGAAGTTAAACTTGAAGTCAAACTTTTATTTCAATTGTACCAACATAGATAACAGTAGGTCAATGTCACAATGGCGGTACCTCCTATAGTAATAAAGATTTTTTATTATGACAAATTAAAACACGCTTATTATTCGCTGTAAAATAGTGATAGACACTGGACTGGAGTATCCCAATGTTAGCCTAGTTAAACAGTAACAAAGTAGAACATCTAGATTGGTTGATTTTATCACGGACGGAACGAAGGCAAAGCTTTGTAGTTTTTAGGATTACTATTTCTGCCCAAGTAAAAAGGATTATGCCTCGTAGATAGTTTATCCTTACTTGAATATTTTTTAGCTAATCGATAATGTTTGGAATGTATTTATTTGCACGGTAAGGGTTTCTTCCTGTCTGAATGCGAATAGTACTGTACTTCTCCATCAATTGCTCTGAATTTCGCTGTGCACCTATAGATTCGCAAAATTACAATATATAATTTATAATTCAAAATCCATGTCTTCTCAATTTGTGACTAAAACCAAGAAAGAATACTTACTGAAATTTTCTACGGATTATTTTATTACATCCGCTGTCAGTTTGTCCTCGTCCACCTTTCACAGCAGAATTGTCTTTATGAATCTTGTAAATGTTCGAATATCTCTGCATAAATTTGAAATTCTTACTTCTGCAACTTTCAAACTTTCTCTGGCAATGGCAGTCATAACCGTTTATCCTTCGAGAATGAAATACCCCTAGGGTTTCCACCATTCTGATGACGGACACTGCATTTCATACAAGTTAAGTTGTAGATTTCGCCCAATTGCCAATTGTATTTTCATATCGCTTAGTTTTGTAGTCTTGCACTTTACTTTAATGTGTAAAACTACCCTAAATCCTCGCCCATATGCCGCAGCTTATATACGTAAAAAATGGTCTTTTCAACATGGGAGAGATACACCTTTTAACATGTGGAGGATGGGTGTGCGGCATAATTAACGAGGGCGGCATATGGGCGATTTAGGGTAGCTGAAGCTGTAAATTAGCCGTTCTTACGTGTTGTAATAAAACATGTTAGGATTACTAACTGTTTCTGTCCCCTTCCCCATCTCCGCTGGATTCCTATGTTCATTTGAAACTTTGTTTTCAAGAGTTTTGGCTTCCCGTGCCTTGTTTTCTATTGCTTTATTTAGTTTGTAAGTGAGCCAGAGCTCAGGTACAGACTTATGGACGGTTTTAAATATTGCTGAATGCCTTTATGCATGCTGGAATTAAAAAAATAGACAGTTATGCATTATGCTATGTTAAATTAATTTTAGTTTACAATGAGCTCAGAATACGGGCTATTAAAACTCTAACCTATAAAATGGTCAGTTATGTTACAAGCGGAGTATCTTAGACTTTCCGGATGAATGTAATCAGTTGCTAGTTCAGAATTGTATTATTTATTTAATTACATTATGATAAATGACATGAAAGAATGGTTTGAAACTGCTATGAATAGAAAACATGTCATGAATTAACAATGGCGTTGCTCACTCATGTTTTGTCTTTAGATATTTAAACAATAAACCGTTGTAAATGGGCGTAACGAAGAGGTGTATAAACCGTTAGATTTCATGGGACATGGGATCGCGATCGTGACGAGCGGGCGCGGTTTCGGGAGTGAGTGCGCGATGTGAACCAAAGTTACCTAGATTTAATGGCGTAATTCATACAATTCTCTACGAATTGACGAATAGAGATACGTTTACACATCGGGCCTTGTACTTATAGTATTTGGTTTGTTGGCCCTGCAAAATCGGTATTGTTTCTTACACTTCCACAAGAATCAAATACAATCAAATTGGTTTATTTTCGAAAGGACAAATGCCACATAGCATGGTCACATTCTTTTCCGTAGCTGGTCCTTATTACATACAATAGAATAATAAATATTAGTGTATAAAATTCGAGTTTCGTAAGCAAAATGCATGGCATTTGGCATACTAGTTTATAAACAGGCAGGAATTGATACAAAAGGACTAGAGATAAACCTACAAATGCCTTTCATGACTTTGATTATTAAGAGTTCGAACATTTACTAAATTACGAGCCATAAGCACAAAATGTGGAAAGTTAAATTATTGTCATTCCATAATCAAATTATTCTAGAGTATAAAAAGCTGGTAAATGAAACGAGGGTGAGTCTCCATGAGCGCTTTTAACCGCTCATCATCCGCAACTAGAGACTCCTTGTTTCTGAGTGATACAAAACAAATAACGTTATTCCCGATTTAATTCCCCCCCCCCCCGAAATAATTCCCCAGGGGAATTAAATCGGGAAATACGGTATACGTTATTAAATTAAGACGAGTAGGTAAAGGGTTTAAACTACTCACGCCTTGGCAATGGACAGCGCCCGGGTCATGACCACCTGGGCGTCGTAAAGTTCTCCGAAAGCGTACATTTTCGGTGCGGTTTCCAATGTAACATTACTCACAATCAGGGGCAGGATTTGTCTCTTTAGCCCTTTTATAACGAACTTATGAGCAAGTTTGACGAGGTCGACGGATATCTCGGGGGTTGCTACCAACCTTCCGCCGGTATAAATGAATCGGAGCATCTCCATTACCGCTTGCGGATCGAACTCGTCCAGTTTGATGTATCCGTCGCCAGTATCCTTCATTCCCGTTGGGATCATCCCTTTGAAAACCTCACTAGAACCTAGAACAAGAACAACACGATTAGAACGATGGATGAGCATGGCTTATCGTCGATAAGAAGGACGTTTTTTTTACAGGCTAAAACTATCTTGTGACACGGCCACTTCGTATCCTTAGATGTCACGAAGATGTCTGAGAAGTCGTGCGAAAGGAAGTAGGCTTTAAATGGGGACATCAGGTAGGAGGACTCATCTCCGTCAACGGCACTCACGGGTTGAAACAGTTGAATTGCTGTTGCAAAATAATTCATACTGAAACTTTATTCTTGTAAAATGTAAACGTAGGCGCAACCACAACCACAGTGGGTAACAGTACCAGTGGATACTAAAACATCAAAGGATAGGGAAGGGTTTGGGTGGGTGGAGCCTGTTTAACATGTGAAGGATAGGGCGTGTCTAAAATTCATTACTATGTACCCTTGCCGTACCCCCGCTGGTTGCGCCTATGCTTGTAAATAGCATAGAATGAAATGAATGACCTTACTCGGCGGAAAGGTCAAGGTGACCCTTATCTGGTCCGTGGTCTCCACCCAAAAATCTCCTACCTCCTGAATAAAGGTTATGACCTGTAGGGTGCGCCTCCCACTCTTATCCCCGCACGTAACTTCACGCTTATCTGTCAAAATATTGCCCTCCTGTTCCACTACTTTCCCTTTCGACAGAAATTGTAACTCCAGAAGACAGCTCCCAACCGGAAGGTTTCTTCTTCCTTCCAAAAAGATAGTCACCTTAGCCTGAGAGGGGCTCAGCATTAGTTCCCTAATATTACCAAATCTAAGTTAAATATTTCATAAATAGTGTACACGTAGATTAAATCACATAACCGTTATTGTCTCGAGTAGAGACCCGGGCTACTAATTAATTTTACAGTTTTTTGGGGGTCAAATACATATAATTAAAGGGGGTATATGGGGGATTAATCTTAGGCGCAACCACGAGGGGGTACCAGGGGGTACGAATAGCATTAAAGGAAAGGAAGGGGTGTGGCTTAGCGGGGCTGGGTCTGCTTAACATGTTGAGGATAGGGTATATCGGGAATTCCAGGGGGTACAAATGTACCCTCGTACCCCGACCCGACCCCCAGTGGTTTGGTTGCGCTAATGGGATTAGTAGTAATTAAAGGGGGGTCTTCTATTCGAGAGGGGTCTCTATTCGAGACAATACGGTAATTCATCATAAAGTTCTCACCAACTGTGTAGTTTATATTTTTTTATAACTGCTTTGGAAACATTTACAAACTTTATGTTAGAAATTCTAACATAATTTTGACGGCTGCTCTTCAACGCTCGTAGAATGTCTTCGCGTTTTGGGACGCCGAAGTTCTTAGTTTCTGTTACGATTTCTTCCATCTAAAAATAATCATTGCATATATTTTAGTGAGCATTATGTGAGGTTTCATGTACCCTTATAGTTTTTCAATGAACCCCCTCTGGAATTCCCGAAAGGCCCTATCCTTTACATGCTACGCAGGCCCCGCCCACTACCTATCTTTTACTGCTATTTGTACCCCCAATACTACCCCCTCGTGGTTGCTTATAGTTTCTATGTCTAAATTATGAATGATCATATTAAATTACCACTGAAAGTACGACGGATGAGGATGAGGAATCGCCTATACTGATGACGTCCCCATTGTACGTCCCACCATTCAACATTTGTTGGATGCAAATTTGATCAGCCATCTTTTTTGAGATGATATCTAAAATTTCAATTGGAAAAATTAGAAACGAGGGCCAAGAATGAACGAGTATAAGTCAATCAAACGCGTTTTAGTTAATGTTGGTTCTTTATTTTAGTTATTTGATATGAGAGACGCTTTTAGGGATTAACAACGGTTAATTGGAAGATGAATGAGGCTGAGGGAATTTGGACGATCGGTTGTAAATTTAGAGAGTATTTTAAAACTAACATTGGGCATTAGAGTAGATGTTTTGTTTGCCATTTTGCATTTGCATGGTTTAGTTAGGGTCATAAATCTGGGATAACAAGGATAGCATGCTACCATATTGTCTCCAGTAGCGGCCCGGGCTACTAATTAATTTTTCAGTTTTTTAGGGGTCAAATTTAACATAGGGGGCTTGTGGGGGATTAATAGTAATTTAGGAGGGGTCACTATTGGAAAGGGGCTACTATTTGAGACAATACGGCATTCATGGCAGGACGGGATAGGAAACAACGGTCGTCTGGTCGTCTGGCTATCAGGGTTTTATTTTAGCAAGGAAAGATAGAGACTTGTGGGTTGGGAAGTTGGGATAAGTAAATTGGGACTTTTTCAAGGGCAAGCATTCGAATATCTTATGCTAATTGCTTCACAAATTTTAATATTTCAGTAAATCTCGTCTAAATCTTTGCTTTTTCCTTATCCCAAATTTTGTTTGCTTTATATGGATTATGGATGGACCAATGTCGACTCGATCATATAGGTAGATTAAAAAACGCAAATACGATACATCACAAAACTTTCAAAGTTAAATATTTTTTCTTGATTTTATTTACTTCTTTACTTGATACAAATAAGTTAGTAAGAGTATAACAGGCATAATATAATTTGCTGCACGAGCACAGACAGGTATGTGCAAAAGTAAGAGGTTACTTTCCATAGGAGCAGATAGTCATTAAAGATTCATTCCTAGTTAGAAGAATGAACTATCGTTGAAAATACCATGCATTTTTCATAAAAGTTTTAACATTTGGAAACTCTGAATGATCATTCATATTTTTTATCTCTATCTCTGCATGGTGGGGGTTTCTTCGGATCTGAATAGTAATGTACTTCTCCATCAGTAAGTCTAAACTCAGGCGTACATCTGTATAAAACGAGCAAATGAATGATTAACAACGCTTGATTGACTTGAAAAACTGTACAAATTTAGTTTGGAAGTTGTTAACTCAATTACGTAATTCCCTGACTATATAAGCCGCTCTCGTTAGTTAAGCCGCAGGATATCCTTCACATGCTAACAGGGGTATCTCTCCCATGTTAAATACGCTTCAAAACATCATTTTTTTGTTACAGAAACCGGGGCTTATAGTCAGGAAATTACGGGTTAGTCAAATCAAGTCTTGCCTACCTAGGAAAAATGGACTTACTGATATTTCCTATGGATTAGTTGATTACATCCCGTGTCAGTCTGGGCTCTTCCATCTTTCACAACGTAATTTACTTTATGAAGCTTTAATGTTCAAAAATCTCTTGATAAGGTGGGATAAAATAGCATTTATATTAAAGTCTTACGTCTGCAATTTTCAAACTTTCTCTGGCAATGGCATTCATAACCGTTTATCCTTCGATAATGAAATGCCCCTTCGGCTTCCACTGTCTGTACAACTTTGGTGATGATAATGGACACTATATATTACCGAAACTAGTTTATCCATTAATATGGATCAGTTTTGGACAATTTTTATAAATAAATAGCAGGGTAATTCTCGGCTCTAGAAATGATGTTACCTGTTATGATAAGAGAGACAATGCTTATCAATTCCTTTTGGTCCCTTCCCCATCTTCCCAGAAGAGTTGAAGATATAACCATTTTAACCTTGAAAAAGGTTTGGAATCCCATGGAGTTTTGGAAAGCTGTAATTATAATTGGACTGGAGTCCAGGTCCATGCAAATACTTTTACTGGAAGATTGATAAGTGATAACTGTCGCTTTTATGTTTATGTACTTTAGTAATAAAACCGTATCCTGGCGAGATTAAATAGGCTCAGTTAAAAAGCTTTAAGTATAAAGAGCATTAGGATTAGTTATGTTTTAAAGAAGCTGTTAGTTAGTCATTTTATTACTACATCATTATGGGTTTACTACGTTCAGGATACGGGCTATTAAAAACCCATTTTGATGCATTTTGCATTGTGCTTGGAATTTTCAGGCAATTACAGCACAATTTTAATTTAGTACGTAGTTCGGTAAATGAAACAGGTTTGGAAACTTGTTGAAAGTATAACATGATTTAAAAACAGTTGAATTATGTCATTCATGTCATTCTGTACATTGATTAAATTAAATTAAATTAAAATGACGAATATCAATCCGTTATTAATGATCCTATGATTAGAGCTGGAACCTATGATTAGAGCTGGAACCTATGATTAGAGCTGGAACCTATGATTAGAGCTGGAACCTATGATTAG
>JAQFZX010001072.1:0-36708 GCA_034682405.1 Hydroisotoma schaefferi | reverse complement strand
AACTTTTTGCAATATTTATTATTTTTAGCTATGAAGAATTAGATTAATGTGGCAGAGCAGAAAGACCGTTCGGTTTTGAACACATTTGAAAAAAATTAAATGAATCTTAAGTATCAGAAAACCAATCCTAGCATACAAAATCTAATAAATATTTTACTAGGATGAAATAACTGAAACCCATATCTTTTGCTTTAGAAGCCCTACAATTAAATTAAAAGCTTTAATTAAGTTCGAGAGGAAATTGAACATGAAGAAATGGGGTGTCCGTTTCCGTGTGTTATATTATTGTAAATGTGAAGGTAAGATAGGAAAGTGTTAGGCGATTTGATAATGTTTAATTTCTTACGATGAGGCACAATCCCATAAGAGTTGTCAATCATAACATGAAGGGTATAATTTAAACTATGAAATTACCAATTAAACTATCAGATGAATAGGTTTTTTTTACAAGTAAATAGCAGAATGAGAATATTCCTTGGATATTTAAGTGTTTGTATTTTCATACTTCCTTCGGTAATCGGCGGATATTACTTCTAGCGATACTAATTCCTTAATAATTAACTATTTTTGCATACGAATTCGATTATAGATTCCCTGCTGTCATCGACGGAATATAATTTTAACTAAATCTTTTAAATAAAACATGCTTACTAGTAGCAAACGTGTGTATACAAATTACAAACTTGAAGAACCCCAAATATCCTATGGAAAGGTGCAGAATTAAATAATACAACTATTGGTTAGAATTTAACGTTTATTATTTGAGTTGGAATTAATTTTGACCCATTTCCTCTCATAAAATTAAAGTTTTTACTGGATTGAAGGCCCTAAATCTAGTAAAAGGTTTAAAAAGTAAACAGCCCACCATATTTTTAATTATTAAAAACTGGTAATAAAGGTCCAAAACTAATATTTAAAAACCACATTATAATGCTTACTTTAGCAAATCTACACAATATCATTGATTTTGCATTAATATTTTAAACTATTTTATATCTAGATTCCTGTGAATGATCCTCAATAGATTCCTTCCAGTTTCCTACGTAAAAAACATCGTCCTTTTTACAACAAAATAAATGGTTCGGTGGGCCGCCCCCACTTTAGCTAATTTTGACTTTCTTCCACGTGTTTCCCATTCATTTTCCCCATTGTACCTTATGTATGGAATTCCGGTTCCTTTCTACTTTTTTGTGCAAACTCACCTTGCAAAATCCTTCTCGTCCATTCTTCAAGCTAATTCTCAATGGTTGTTGTTCAGCTCTATTGAGTTCGCCCTATCTAATGCAACGAGATTACAAAAAAGAAAGTGAAGGCAAGATCCTTGCTACCGTATTTTTACCCTTAAGCATTGACCAACCTTCTGGTTTTGTGCGTCCTAATCCTCCTGCGGGATACAAGTGGGGTATTTAAGGTCAGAGACAGAAGTCCTTGTATGTAGTGGCAGTGGCAGTACTTATTATGTCGGATTTCTAAGAATCCAAAGTACTTAAGGATTGCGTGATGCAGTTTTCTTTCTCAGCGGAAATTCTTTCCATTTTTTTGGCAAACTAACATTTCTCAACTCGAAGCTTTCTCTACTTTCTTTGGCATAATATGTAAGAGTTCCGACAACTACCTTCGGACCTTACACCTACCTTTTTGCGATTGCACTTAAATTTAATAAAATAAGAAATCCGTCCCTCCATTTATTTTGCATTACCTACTTGTAGTAATAATTTCTGCAAGATTTAGGGATTTCTACTCCCCCTTTCACCTCCCTTTCTACTCAAGGCTGTCCCCACAAAGCTAACTTTAGTTTCAAAGAATGCTGGCTTGTCTGGGATTTAGAACCTTTATTTTTTGTCAAACCTTTGTTGAAATTGTAGCTGGACATACTAGACTTCTTATGGAAAATGTAGGAAGAAATTAAGAAAGAGTGCAACTTTTCGTGTACATCGGAGAGTTAAAGATTCGTTAACTCATCTGGGTGAAATAAAATAAACATTTTATGTCAGTTAAAAATTTGGATACTTTTATTTCTTGGATTAACTTATATTAGATCTATTTTCAAATCAATGCAGTTTTATTTGGTTATTTTTAATCGTACTTTTGGAAGAGGTAGGCAGAAATAAATATGATGAATTATTCTGTGAGGCTGAAAGTAAACGTTTAAAAATATTACAATCATAATGATAATAAATTACTCAATTAAAACAATTTCTGTAAGTTTTAAAACCAGAAAAAGTGGAGTTATGAGAAACTTTTTTGTTAGAATTTATCGTTCAGAGTCTCAGAGAGAAACCCTTAATATGTTGTACTCTTTTGTTGCTTGATCCGGGCTGGGTTGGTATTATTTCTGACCCCAGTTTATGCAGTTTTCTACCCTTCCCCTCCCATCCAAAACGAAATGGATTAGTAGTTTATCTTTCAAGTAGTCATTAGAAGGTTCTAAAAAGCAAGTCCTGGATGGTGTGTGCTTCTAAATAATCTCTGGGTAAAATAATATGTAACATGGAAATCATCATCCCAACTAATTTATTATTTGTTGGAGCAAGTAGGAAAGTACAGAAAGGTTGAAACTTGTATTGTATTTTAGTTTATAGCCGAAAGGAACTTTGCTCAAAGTATCATTACAAGTTATGGCTGAGCTTTAGCCAAAGTCCAAACTAGAAAATAATTCTACTGGAATCCCTCAGAGGATTTGCCCAACTTATATCTCCAAAAGTTCAAATAGATACAAAAAGATACAATGTCAGCATAGCTAACAGTAGTTAGCATGTCGTTATATCGTAGTAGTAGTAGTAGTAGTAGTAGAAGTAGTAGTAGTAGTAGAAGTAGAAGTAGCATTGGTAGAAGTAGCAGTGGTAGTAGTGGTAGTAGAAGTAGTAGTAGTAGTAGTAGTAGTAGTAGTAGCAGTAGTAGAACTTGGCGAAAGTTTCTCTACACCCAAAAACTAAAAACTTCCGCAAAGTTTTCAAAGCTCCTTCACTTCCTTACTTTATGTTCTGGATTTCAGAGAAACTAATGCCTTAGGGAATTTAGGGTGCGGAGCGTATTTAGAACTGCAAGTGTTGATACATTTCGAAGATTCCGATACGTTGTTTTGAAGTTGCGATGATTTTAAAGGTTTGTAAATTGTTTGTACAGGAATATTCTTTAAATTGAAATTGTTGAGAGTGTTTAGAGGTTTTCTGTGGGTGACGTCTGTATTTCAATGAAATCATCGGAAAGTTAAAGGGGCAAAGGACGTTGTAGGTACTTCAAAATGTTTGTTATTCTTTAAAGGATCTACAATTTTAAGGATGAAATCATAAAGCTTACATTGAAACGGAGTACTTAAGTTAACCCTTAGCTAGTAGTAGTAGTAGTAATAGTACTAGTAGTATTAGTAATAGTATAGTAGTAGTAGTAGTAGTAGCAGTAGTAGTAGTAGTAGTAGTAGTAATAGTACTAGTAGTATTAGTAATAGTAGTAGTAGTAGTAGTAGTAGTAGTAGTAGCAGTAGTAGTAGTAATAGTAGTAGCAGAAGTAGTAGTAGTAATAGTAGTAGCAGAAGTAGTAGTAGTAATAGTAGTAGTAGTAGTAGTAGCAGCAGTAGTAGTAGTGGTAGTGGTAGTAGTAGTAACTTCAACCTAAAGGGCAAGGTTAGCCTCAACTACTACTACAATGATGAATGTCTATGGCTATAATGTGTAGTTCAGAACTGAAAAAAATGTGCAGTATTCTTCCATACACCTGCCAATAAGCCAATTCGTCAACGTCGTGAATTAGCATTTTGTAAGCTATGAAATTTCGAATCTCTATCCCAATCCCAGTTCCCAAATCGAACCTCTCCTGATTGAAGTATTTAGAAGGATGTAATAATAATTTATGCTCATTCATGCTGCAGGATTAACAAGGCTTGATCCATTCTTTGTTAAACTCAGAGCCATGTTAATCATTTATAATGCAGAGTATTACTACAGATATTATTGGGAGAAGGATGATTAATTTTTTGGTAGTCGAGACGTCGAGAGATTGGATTTAGGATCCGTTTTTCTCCGTAGATATGCCCAATTTTTTAATACTCAATATGAGGAGTTCGTTTCTACAATCAGTAATAATCAACTATAACAATAATTAACTAGAATTCTTTTTCCATTCTTGTCAAGTTTTATTAGAAAACTGTAGGGAATGGAGAACGCGCGTACGTGGTAGTTGGAGTGAGGTTGGTGAGCCTATATTTAATTTCTAAAGAGCCATACTGATTTACCTGAGGTTATAAATGCAAAATCTATGTCCCTAATCCATTGGAAGAATTGACGGATAGTGTAATCTTTAGTAATAGTTGATAAATCCTCATCGGCATCCATCCACTCACTCTCTACCTGGAATTCTGGCTATCAATCATATTACGCACGACCAAATGCCAACTACACGTACGTACGTAGATTAAATACGGAATAAATTATTACTCCAATCATTTGCATTAAATCCAGTTTAAAAGTACGGAAGACGAAGGGAGGTTTTACCCACTCTTGTTGGAAATACTTCACTTTTGATTAATTGAACTTAAAGCCCTTGGTTTACCTGCCTTTTTTGGGGAAATGCGACGACCATTCTATTCAGAAATACTTCAAGTTTCGAAACTTAATATGGGGATGTTTAAAATATTATTAAAACTAGACACCCAATAATAAAACCCTCTGGCTGCCTATTCATTATTTTATGCATCATTAATTTTGCACACTTTCAATAAAATAACTGTAGCTTCTATAGTTAAGTTATGTAAGCTGAAGGTTTCCACTTGACGAGATGATAGATTGCTAATGAGGGAAGTTTGTTGGCTAAATAATAATACATCATCCGTCAAGTTTTGAATATGACTCCAACTTTAATTACATTTTAATCCTGTTGATTAATTGTTTCAAATCAAGTATCTAGCCCAGCTCTCTGTATTGTATTTCCTGAAATAATACCCCCGAAATAATTACCCCGCCTGTTGTACCTTTAAAATTAACAATTTACCCTATATATTCTCCATGTTAATGGAATTTCTAATTTTTCCCTCCAAATAATAATTCCCCAGGGGTATTATTTCAGGAAATACGGTAGTAAGCCCGCCTGGCTGGATTTAGGGTAAATAAATTATTATTGGTAATACAACAAGTGGGAAAGTAAAGGCTAAATATATGCAAAGTTTGCAATGTTATTGAAGCAGAGGAATGAATTATGATTGATATTGCATTAAAAGTAAAACCTGATTGGCAAAACCAAGTGGCTGTCTAACCATGTAACTTTGCTCCTTAAAATAATATTGGAAGGATGGAAGTGGATTCAGTTTACTGTAGACGCTTCCCCTTTCAACAACTTTGTTTAAACTAATCTGTAAATCCGCAGTAATAGTAAAGCAAGTACAGGAGTGTACAATTTCCCAATAAATAAAGGTTAGTTGTTGACTAAAATAGCATCAGTTTAATTAATTCACTCAGTGCTGCAAAACTTAACGTTTCTTCTGTATCATAATCTGGGAAATTATAGCCCAATAGCAGCTACGTTATTTAATGGTTTATTCCTTACTTGGTTTATCTACAGGGGTGTTTTATTTCACGCCGTTATGTAAAGTTTATTTGCAATTTTGAAAAAAACTGAACTATCTTCGTTAGGAATATTTCCCATTATTTGGAAGCTTTCCCCCAATAAAGTTTAGAATAAAGGGTCGAGTTTTCACCACTAATTTTGACAAGTGATTAATTAATTACTTTACTCCAAAACAATTGACGCATCTTGGGAACCACGGCTTCACTTCTTGGAGAGGGAACTTGAAGGAACCCTTAGTAGTTGTAGTATTAGTTCTAGTAGTAGTAGTAGTAGTAGTAGTAGTAGTAGTGGTAGTAGTAGTAGTATTAGTGCAGGTTCTGTGAGGAACGATAGCATCTTGAACAAGTTAAACTTAAAGGGCCCGATCATGACAGACACAAGCCAGAATAAAGTATTCATAGATTCCAATTCCTCTTTGACCGAAAGCTCGGTAAAGGGAAGGGGGGCCCTTCGAGACAACCTTCTGGCAATATTGACAGTATTTGGAGTAGCAGTTGGGGTCGGATTGGGTTTTTTGCTCAGAGGGATAAAGTCGGATTGGTCCCCCCGAGAGGTGATGTATGTAAAGTATATTGGAGATCTGTTTCTCCGAATACTCAAGGCCCTAATCCTTCCGCTAATTGTCTCATCTCTTGTGGCCGCTATCGGCTCCTTGGACTTGAGTCTCTCAAGGAAGATTGGAGTTCGAGCGATTGTGTATTACATGGTCACGACAGTTATGGCCGTCGTTTTGGGCATAATCCTCGTGGTCACCATACGACCAGGGAGGAGTGGTCCGGCCGAAGTGGGTGTTGTGGAAACCAAGAGTAGGGAAACTACTACTGCGGACACTTTAATGGATCTTGTCAGGTCAGTGGGGGACATTTACACAACTTTACACCCAAACTTTTTGCATGCATTTTAATTTGGAATAAAAGTATGAATTTATTCCGTTTTTAGGAATATGGTCCCTCCCAATTTAATTGAGGCTACCATCAAAACAGTAAGTGCTTTTTGTTTATTGGAAGGTTGGATATTTGTTTTCTGGTTTTTTATTCAATTCTTTACGTCATGAAAACCCACGAAACCCTTATTAGGCTGAGCAGTTTTCCCCAGAAATATGTAGTTAAGGATTTACTTAAACCATACCTTACATTTCCAGTTATTTTTTCTGTACTTTTGCATGCATATAAAATGGAAACGTTTGTTTGGGACAAGCCTAAAATTATTCTATATATACTCAACAAATCCTCTGAATTGGTTGAGTAATAAAATAATTAGCGTAGCATCTAAATTCATGTGATTATTCCCAGTTGAGTCTTTCCCAATTGGAACGACGCAATAAGCCGTATTGAGTTTAACCGGATCTAACTTTTTTTATTTACCTCTCGGTCAAACAATGGTGAATTCAGTGAGTGTATTCACACTTTTATCCTATTCATATCAACTCATTTGCATATTCATCCTCAAAGTCACTCATGCATTATGTACAGGAGGATTAGGTAGAGAGATCTCAATATTATTATCCCACTGACCATGTTCCACTTTATTAATCCTCAATTTGCGATGGAATGAAAGCGTGCCTTTTTTTTGTTGGACAAAAAATCACTATATTTCATGCTTTAAAAAGACACTACCTTAATTACCATATTTCCCAGAATAATCCCCCTGGGGAATTATTAATTCGAGGGAAAAATTACAAATTCTATTTGCATGGACAAGATTTTAATTTGGAAAGTTAGTGGGGCATAATACCGGGGGGGGGGGGATTATTTTCTAATAATAAGCCCATGTTAAATGTTTGCCTTTAAAAAACATTAGTAGCCCCGGCCGAGATGAAATGTCATAAAATCAGAGTTTGTGAGTTGAATCACCAAAATTAAATTGTATCTGTTTAACAAGGCGTGCTTGTTTGTGGTGTTGTGGTTTTTATTGACTGGATCTAATGTTTTTGCATGTTAAATTGCATTTTTACCACAAAGTAAAGTTCACTGTCCATCCATCCAAATACACCCACATTACTTACTACACAGATATCACGTCCTTATAGGTAGGAAATTGATATTGAAATGTTTGTAATGAAATGACAAAACAAAGCACGGGATTCATTGAAATAAACCTACCGACATACGGGGAAAAAAATGATATTATTTACCTTTATTGAAACCTTTTAATCTTATCAGAGGAATATAGAGTTTACTTTTAGTAGTTAGCTTAATAGCTAACTGCTGCGGGTTATCGTCACTCTGACTTGTCACGTTGGGTTGGGATTATAATTATATTCTGGTATTTCTGACATTCCGGCTTCAATTTAATTAATAATTTCTCTTATAATTTCCTCTCTATCCAATAATGCTGAAAATAGCGTTTAATAATTTTTATTCTTCTTGCCAGGAATTACTCGGGGGAATTAAAATCATAAATGAAAATACTCTTTCGTTACAAATTCTAAACTTCCAAGTAAAGGCACACCTACCGTATTCCCGGAAATTACTCCCCGCCCCCGAAATAACTCCCCCCTGAAAAAATCTCCCCTATCCTTTCCATGTTAAAAATTAAACGTCGCCCTATCTTCCCCATGTTAAAAGTTTTCTCAATTTTTCCTTTGAAAATTAACTCCCCCGGGGGAGTATTTTCCGGAAATACGGTATTTGTACTTTTATTTTAGGCTGGCATTTCACCAATTTTCATCATCATGAATTTATCTACACTTGTTTTGCTAGAGATTTGATTTTGATTTGATTTGAGTTTTTATTTATGTGTCTTTCCAGTTCAATATACATGACATTGTTCTACCACCAGTGACACAAAGCCCAAAAGGACTGTCAATAATATTATATAGTAGCCAGAGTAGTAGCTATTTTATTATTCATGTCACTGAATTGAACAATATTGTCCCAACAAAAAAGTAATGGTTCCACTTTAGCCGGTTCGATTAGATTAAAAAGGGATTGTAAAGTGGCACTTTTGGCTAATCAATAATACAATTTCACCCTAAAAGATATAATCGGAAGGCTTTTTGAAGTTTTGACGAAAGAATAATCTACGATACAAGTTTATTTTGTAGCTTTTACTTTACATTAGAATGAGTAGAATTTAAATCGTAGACGAATTAGGAGGACGTCTCCATTAGCTAATGGAAATATATATAGATAGATACATGGGTCTTTAAATAGAACCCTGGACCGTGACTTTCCTATTGAAATATATATGCTCCAGATCCCCAAAAGACAGCCCGGGCTACTACTACCGCTACCATAAATCCCGTTTTAATTCCCCCCAGTGCTTTATAACTTCAAAGGGAAAATTAGACATTCAATTAACATAGAAAGGACACGACTTTTAACATGGGAAGGTAGAGGGGAGTTAAACCACACAGGGGGAATTATTCCGGGAGAGGAATTAAAATCGGAAATACACTACTTGCTACTACTGTGAACGGGCTGATAGTAATGGTGATGCCCTACTAACAATAAGATGTCCGTAGAAGCTTATGCAACCTTGACTCGATTTTTGTAAATGGCCATAGCTTTTGCATACATTTTGCCTAAATAATAAAGCAAAAGTGTCTGGAATTTGGCACAGGTCAGTCAGTCAAAATGAGCATTATAACTTGAAGTGAGTAGATGCATAAAAAGTGACAGGAGGTGAGCAGGACAATGGGAAATAATAGAAGGATTACAAATATTATAGTTGCTAAATAAACTTACATAATAGTACAAGGATTGATTGGATCCTGGAGATCTGGACAACTCATCATCATCCATAACTAATTGTTTGAGATGGGTAAACAAAGGGGATTAGAGGGGGATGAAATAACAAGCAAAAAAAGATAAATTTCCATGATTCCTTGTTCCATCCTCAGTTGGGATAATAGGGAACCATACCAAACCAATTTAGAAATGTTAAATCATAGGATATTGGGATAAACACTTTATATTCTCATCCATCCGCTCATCCTCCTAACCACCTTTAGTGTATTATTGTTCAACTTGTTTTGGGATGAAGATTACACATGTTATTTACCGTATTTCCCGAAATTACTCCCCCGGGGGAGTTAATTTTCAAAGCAGAAATTGAAAAAACTTTTAGCATGGGGAAGATAAGGCGACTTTTAATTTTTAGCATGGAAAGGATAAGGGGATTTTCTTCCAGGGAGAGTAATTTAGGGGGGGGGGTAATTTCCGGAAATACGGTACTTATTGTAATTGTAAAATCGCATATTAAATCTAAGAAACATTCATGAAATCTTTCCAAAATATACCATACCCTAAAACCTCGACAATTGGCCGCAGCTTATGTAGCAAAAATGATTTTTTTGAAGCATGTTTAACATGGGAGAGATAACCCTGCATAACATGTAAAGGATATCATGCGGCTTAATTAACCACTGCGGCATATTGTCAATGCTTTACGGTAGTCAAATCATTTCAGGTTATTTATGTTATACAGGGTGGCCCGAAACGATGTACTTTTAGCATTACTACCTAAAGTATGGTAGTAGTAACTATGGTTACACAGTACATCATTTCGGGCCATCCTGTATGTTATGCATAATGTTGAAGTTAAGAAATAAACGAATCCCAGATCGAGACCCTCCATGTGTTTTGTTACCCTAAATCCTATGCCGCGGTTTATATATGCAAAAAAGATGTTTAGAAGCATGTTTAACATGGGAGAGATACCTATTTTAAGATTTAAAGGATAGAGGAATGGCATAGTTAAAGAGGGCGGCATATGAGCGAGGATGTATGGTAGTTTTTAAGACTCATGAGAAAAACGTGAAAATGATATGTAAAGGTCCAATAAGTCCCCTGTTAATTGTGCTGAACTTGATAACTTTCAGTATCAAACCGTCCTAGTGATCCCCGACAATGAGACGCTGGTTGCAGAAAATAAAAGTAAGTTTTTCAAAACTCATCCTCAACATCTTATAGACGTTACCGTATTTCCGGAAATAATCCCCCGCCCCTCGGTACAATGCCCCACTACCTTTAAAATTAATAATTTCCCCTATCTTCTCCCTGTTAATATCAATTCCAATTTTTCCTTTGAAATAATAATTCCCCAGGGGCATTATTTTGGGGAAAATACGGTAGTACCTAATAAGATGATAAAAACTCCCTGTATGCCTAAACCTTAAAAACCACCCTAACAATTTCCAATCAGCCTACCCGGACAAGAATGATTGGGCAATCAAAGGGGAATTTTCAGACGGGACGAACATCCTCGGACTTGTTGTATTTTCCGTAGTTTTGGGTGTAACCTTAGGAACTTTAAAGGAGAAGGGGAAGGCGTTACTGGACGTTTTTGTCGCCTTATCAGAAGCCATGATGCTTATCACCGGTTGGGTTATCTGGTAAGCTTAACCTCCCAAACAATACCTAAAAGCCTAAACTAACCAACTTCCCAAAATCCTCGCCCGTATATACCGACCTCGTTAATTACACCGCACACCTATCCTTTACATACTATGTCTCCCATGTTAAATCCGCTTCCAAACATCTATTTTATACACACAACCCGCGGTATCTGGACGAGGATTGTAAGAAATGTAAAAAACAATTAATAATTCCATAGGTTGTCCCCAGTTGGAGTCTGCTTTCTCGTGGCTGCTCAGTTAATTGAAGAGAAGGATATTGTGGAGCGATTTAAATCCCTAGGATTGTATTTCGCAACCGTTATGATCGGATTAATAATTCACGGACTTATCGTTCTACCCTTGATCTACACCATTTTAACACGCAAGCTACCATTTAGATTTCTAGCCAACATGTCACAAGCCTTGTTTACAGCTTTTGGAACTTCATCAAGGTATGTTTTTACCGTATTTCTAGAAATAATGCCCCCCATAAATAATCCCCCCGGGGTATACTACCTTTCCAAGTTAAAATTACGAATTTACCCTATCTTGTCCATTTTAATGTAATTTCTAATTTTTCATTTGAAATAATACTACCCCAGGGGCATTATTTCGGGAAATACGGTACGTTTTTGAATGTTTTTTATTTTTTTAAAGAAAAGCTACAGTTTTTTAAATCCTTCAACAGTTCTGCAACTCTGCCAGTGACAATTGAATGCCTTGAGCAAAAAAATGGAGTGGATCCCCGAGTTTCCAGGTTTGTCCTTCCAATCGGAGCTACAATAAATATGGATGGAACGGCTTTATACGAGGCTGTGGCTGCCATTTGGATCTCTCAGATGTTTGGAGTTAGTTTGGATTTGGGAAAAATTATTGGAATAAGGTAAGAAATTATGAAGGACAAGTGGAGTAATTTTAATTCTTATTATATAATTTAATTTTTATTAGTATAACGTCAACGGCTGCGGCAATTGGGGCGGCTGGGATACCCCAAGCTGGTTTAGTGACGATGGTAATGGTTCTAAATACCATTGGTCTCCCTGCCGAATACGTCTCTTATGTTGTACCTGTCGACTGGTTACTGTAAGTATTTTGTATGGACGAAACCATAGGCGCAACCACCACCATTATTGGGTTCTAAAACATTAAAGGATAGGAAGAGGTTTGGTGGGTCGAGCCTGTTTAACATGTAGAGGATAGGGGAGTTGTAAAATTCTAGTGGGTACATGAAGAAACCGGTGGGTACAATGTAGCCGAACCCTGGCTGGTTGCGCCTATGGACGAAACTGCAATGGATAGTCCGACAGACCGGCTTTAATGGATAAAACGGGGTTAGGGGTTGTATCTGGCGTTTTTACCATAACCAGCCGGATAAAACCCCATTTCAACTACCCGTTTTATCCACCCGGACCTGAACAATCTATTAATTAAGCCTTTTTCTTAATAAATATCCAGAGATCGATTCCGTACGATGATAAACGTGCTTGGGGATTCTATTGGGGCTGGACTTGTGAACCATTTGAGTAAAGATGACCTTCACGAATTAGGTGGACCAACTGGACAATCTGGGACAATTGGGGACAAGGACATACCGTCCGAAACTTCTACTCAAGTTACATCTTTTGATGACGGAAAGGAGGGATCTACGCTGAGAAATAGAATCATTCATGAAGCATAAATTCATTATTTTTTAATTGTATATAATCCATTAATTAATTAGGATAAAATACTGGCATAGCATAAATGTCGTACTTAAACTTAATAATAAATACCACACGAGGGAAATATTTTCATAACAAGGGTGTTTATATTGTTTCGTTTGTAAAATTACTTGTGATATTTTACAGCTTTAAGTTTAATTATGGAATAAATAAATAATCGTAATCAAATGGAGTTTTTTTTAATGATAATTCACGCAGAGGGTTTTAATAATTCCAGGTCTATATCCTCCACAACCGCATTTCTATCAAGATTTTTTAGCAATAAACCAGTAAAATTTTAGCATTTATTTTAACCAATTTTTTTGAAAATATCTTAACATACCGTATTTCCGGAAAATACTTTTATTTAAAAAACTCTTCAGGCTTCAAAATGGTTAATATTCAACATGTAAGTTGTGCATGCAACTTGAAGCTTGGTTGGATAGTCCAAGAATAAATTTCGCATACACGCTAATTTCCTATCTATGATTTCCTGGAGAAAGAATAGTATTATTAGGGAGCGAGTCAAGGGATCCAGCGAAAGGAGGTGCAGCGTCACGTGGTCCGGCGACACCGGGGTCCTTAGCAACACGGGGTCCAGCGACATGGGGTCCGGAGCGACAGGAGGTCCAATTGAATGAACCTGGAGAAAAGTGTACGATATTTGGAATATGATATTGTATTTAGTGACCCGATGCTTAGAAAATGTAGCATTTTTCAATTCACTGCGGTGGTAGCCTATCCAAACAACAGAAGTATTTGCATGTTAGCAATCCTAATCTCTGGATTTTATACCTCAGTGGCGAGTTCATGATTCCCCGAGAGAATTCCCCTGAGCTCTCCCAATGCTAATTTGACCCCACCAGACTAACCCCACTGTCTGCCTCGCTAAATCGTAAAGTTATCAGATTAGACCCGGCCAAATTCCTAAAGACCCTAGAGCTTCCCCTTGAGACCCCCTACTACTCTTCTTACCCCTACAGAACTACCTCACCAATTGTACTTCTTTACCCCGCTAAATCCACAAGTTATCCGATTCTACCAGGACTAATTTCTAAAACATTAACAGTGTCCCGTTGTGACGTGCCAATGATTTTTTGACGCCACCAGGCCAACTCTACTGTTTACCGCAGTAAAACTGAAAGTTATCAGATTCGATCCGGACAGATTACTACTGAGCCCAGGAGATTCCTCTGAGACCCCTTAACGCTCCTTGGTCCCTTCCGGACTCAGCCCACGACATAAATCCAATCATTACCACACTTAACATAAACGCTATCCGAGTCCACCCAGACTAATTTCTAATACCCTTAAGGTAACCTCTGTGACCTACCAATCCTATATGGACCCCAATAAACCAACCCCTACGATACTTTAAGGCCGGTATTATAATCGCAACTTTCGTTTACTAGTCACTCACACTCACGAAAGTGTGAGTGAGAGTGAAGACTCAAATAGTATTTATAATGAAAGTTGAGGGTTCACTCTGGTAAGTGGAGATTTAACGGTGCGCGAGCGGAAATAAAAGGGTACTTGAGTGGAGAATTGAGATTTTCATTTTGTTGTAGTTAACTAACAGCCTTTTTCCCTATTAAGTTCTCGTTTAGTCGTAACGATTAAGTTTAAATGTCTAACAACGATTTCAGTGAACCGGTAGAACATTTAAGCAAACACTATTCACCAAAGATAAGGCTTACATCCTTTACCAGCGATCCGTTAGCAGCAGGCCATCTTGCAGACTCTACTTTAAATATATTCCACTCTTATAAAAACCAAACCTGCAAGTCCCGGATGGTTTACTAAATAATTTATTACCCAAAGACGTCCACGTTTACCGTCTTTGCATAAAAATTGGTCCTAGGGAATTATTAAGTTGAAACAATAATGAGATATTCTGTTATAATAGAAGACATGGCTAATATTAACATGTGAAGTTAGTGATGCATTTAGGGTCGTAAAGAATTTGAGCAGGTTGAATCGTTAATATTACGATTTAGCAGGGAACCGGAACACCATGTGGAGTGTGGTCCAAATAGCTTTAGAAGTTCACAGCGGAATACCCTGAGGTAAATCTGAAATTTGTCCGCGTAAAATATCAAAGGTTTAAAAGATCTATTTTTAGCCCATTCTAGAGCTATAAGAATTACCCTGTCCGACCGTCAGTACGACGACACGATAACTCGAAAAATAACAGAGCGAAGCGAAACAAAACGAAAAATGATGTTAGAACATAAACCTTAAGCATCCAGAGTTAGATGAACCTATCTCAGGCTAAATTCGAAGAAGAGCCAAATTGGTCAACCCGACGACCCGTCCAAAATACCTTCCTAGAAATTATATAGCCTGAAAAGTGTTTTTCTGCTTTGCATCTAAAATTGCAAAACCATAAATAGTTTGGCCTAATCGCCAGTTTGAAAACTCGTGAGGGTCTAAAACCGCAGCAACTCATCAAATAGTCTGAAAAGTTTTTTTCTACTTTTCCAACAAATCAAGAAAATATAAATAGGTTGGCCCAAATCGACAGTTTGTATACCCGTAGCGAAGCCATCCATCAAAAAGGGTTAAAATGACCAAAATAAACAAATAGAATTGGAACTTTTACTTAATTTATTTAACCATCCCGTTAGTAACTTAAGCTCTAATAAAGGCATTCACTGAAGGAAATCAGGAATTAAACAAACAATGAGACGCAGATAAGTCAGCCATTCCATCCACTCATCCGTATTGAGCGTCAACCTTATCTAATATATGAATTGTGCAACTAGAAGAACCATACTTCGTACGAAAATGTATCTAAGGATAGTTGGGTACCGGAATAATTTAGCCAATTGTAACTACACTTAGAAAGGCAGAAGAATAAAAAGGAATAAAAAATAACCGCAGGGACAATCCATGGAGGTAAATTTTCTCCAGCATAAGGTAACGATTTATCCTTCGACTGTACCTCCGTATAATAAAAAGGTAGTATTTCTTAATTGGAATTCACAAATTCTTTGCCTTCGCCCTGTTATTTATAGGGCAGTCTACTAAACTCAACGTTTTTTTACATATCTTGGTCACTTCCAGTTTAGAAATTGACGAGTAATTGGCCCGAATTCTTAATAAAAAGATCTTTGGCAGTATGTAAGACTGCATATGCCATATACTGGTCCAACGTTACACTGATATCCGTCTCGTCACCTTTTTTCTAAAACATTATTGTGTTGCCTTAGTTCATAAAGGCCAGGTTTGTTAAGTTCGGCATCACGTAGGTGTTCTAGATAAGTAAAGGTAAGTATGGACGGCTGCACGGCTGCACTGACTCTGCTACGGCTCGGATTTATATCATCAGCGCTGTTTAATCGCACTATAATCTTTCGAATTTTGATTGAGACCAAGTAGGGGAATGATTTAATAACCCGTTCCACCATACGATCGCTGAGCGGCATAAAGTTTATATAAAAAATGTGTAGCCTATTGACAGATGGTATCTGATAATCTATCTTGATACAGTCGTTACATGTAGACGAAATTCGAAGCAGAGTTAAATTGGGAAGCAGCGAGATTAGTTGTAGTAGTAAATCAAGACACAGCTCCTTTGTGCACTATAAGACGGTTACTGCCATATCCATACTCTCTCTGTAAAAATAATATAGCGCATTGAAACATCAGCATGGTGTATTTAATAATCGTATTTAACTGAACTTTCACACTTACAAAACAGGACATTGTGCACCCATCACAAAATCCTACTCCCAAAAGTTTAACAATCGGGAAGGGTTTGCTTCCAAATTCAACAATGCTTTTCAACGAGCTCATCTCATAAGCCTTCTGTTTTTAAAACTGCGTATCTGTTCTATCCCTCCACGTCCGAGATACGGTTCTGCTTGATAGTAAAGAATAAGCCTCCAGAAACTTTGAAATATGATGGACGACTTTCAAAACAGAAAAAATTTTTTTAATGATAGTGCACGGAAATAGGACAATATTAAACGCGTATTACGTCAAATATTTTCAAAAGGATTAAGCAGTATTTTTTCTTTAGCAAAAAATCGGTCAGGTCAAATGAAAACAAACGGGCAGGCGTGTCACACAGGGATAGATAGATATCCTGTCTTCAAATACCATTACGGGAAGTACCAGGAAAAACAGGAGATGAGGATTAAAGCGGTCAAGATTTTTACGGTCTTTTTTCAGGTTTAGAATGCATAAAAATGTTTCCAAAGCACGAAAAAGTTTCAAATCAACTGTAATAGTGTCGACTGCAAAACCTCTTAACCTCGTACACAAGTCAAGTGGAAGTAGCCAGAATGTTGAAGATCTTAAAGCCGAATTAGAACATCCAGGGAACACGGTTTTTGGAAGGCACGTAGATGAATTGACTTATTTCTGGAGACTATGAGTCAGGGCTGAAGTTCATAAGCAATGAGTCATATTGCTTTTGGAAAATTTGATTGTTGGGAGCATTATGCCAAATTAAACATTATGGCTTCCCTTTTCTTTCAGGATCTTTAGTTGAATCCGAAATGATCATCATAATTATTGACTGCGGAGTGAATAAGTTAAAATTTTTCGTTCTTGTATAAAAAACATATAATTCTACTTGTAAGAACAAGAATTAGAGGACCTTGGTTGAATGTTAACTTGCAAACGATTTGATTTATTGCGAACCTAATATCAGATAAAAACGAATTCAATTACAGATACATATATGTCTAGGTACTGGCTCCAGATCTTGGTTGGTTATCTTTGTTTTTTGTATAGCATGATGGTATTAGGGATTCGACATTTGGATTGGCAGATTGTCAACAGTTAGTCAAAATTATGTTTTTATTACAAGGGATTTCAGGAAGAACTGAGGAAATTCTAATACTTGTTCCTCTCAGCTATACTGTCACGTTCTCCTTCCAGTTTAGAAACCTTCGATGGAATGGTTTCAACAACCTGTACTGCTTTTCGCTATTTCAATTTTGTAATCACCAGCTCTTGTGTAACTTCCTTATCCCTGGCCGCGTCTTTAACAAATTGCTCTTCAATTTTCTCGATCGATGATCTTTGGTTTTTTTGAAGGTCCTCCCTCTAATTCTAAGTCTCTCCAGTAGATTGTTCCAAAAGGAGCAGATTTTGCATTTGGAAATTGTGCTTGGTTCACGCCTAACAAATCACATTGTACTTGGAGAACTGGGTGCCCCCCTACTTCCACGGGACTATTATGAAAATCATTCCCTAAGTCAAAAAATTTTCGGATTATCTTTTTGCTTCACGGTCACCCTTCCTTCGTAGCACAATTTTAGGAGGAAGCAGAATGCTGATACAAAAGGGAAGTTTGGATGATTCTCATCCACGTTAAATTGAAAACGTCGCCCTAACTGGGCACATTTGTTTTTGAAATGCTGTGTTGCCCAGTGTTTGAAAAAACGATCGGAACCGTCAGATAGCACTTTCCTCCAGTTCCATTTCTCGTATTCTGTCCCTTGAATCTCTCCAAAAAGATGAAGGCAATCTAAAAACTTTGTATTCGAAGTATACTGGAGTACCGAGGCAAAGATTACCCGCAATTCAGCTAAATAGGCGAATTGGACTTTTGGTCGGCTGACCTGGAGGTGGTTAAAGGCGGGAAACGAAAAACTGTAGAGAAACAAGGTTTTGCGATGACGCCATTTTACCTTATAATAAAATAAAGCCCTTCAAAATGTAGGTTATGCATATTCGCTTTGGAAACATGTTCCAAAGTACCAATCTCCTAATTTATTGGGATTTTCGTACTTTTTTTAAGGCTAGAATATTGCACAAGTACCCACAAACCTAACTGCTGAAAAAACGCCAAGTGTTTCAATTTAAGTAGCACCTCCTCCGGGTTTTATCATATTTCCATTGGAAACAGATAGCAAAATACCCTATCTCCTAATATATTGAGATTTTTGCACTTTTTTCAACGCAGGAATGTTGCCCAAGTACCCACGAGCCTAACTGCTGAGAAAACATCCCACGTTTTTCAATGGAAGTAGCACCAACTAGTTTTATCATATTTCCATTTATTTGGAATTTCTTATCAAAAGTAGTTTCCCCACGGGTCACCGGGTAAAGCGTACTGGCTGGTTTACGATTTTAAACCTCAAAACTGGCCCTGGACCCTTTATACAAAATTTTGGGGCTGTAGTGTCATTATTTGTTGAGTAATCGAGATGACCGGCTGATGGATTTCGTTATTTCATACGCCCAATTGATTGGCTCAACGTAAAGACCTCCTCCAAGCAACTATATTAGCCCAGTCAATTGATATAACCTACCTAGAGCTGTACTATGCATTTACCTCAAACATTTTTCAATCTAAAATTACAACGTAAACTTGTTTACTGCTTATAATTACTGATTACTTTATCTCTTTTCCTTTGCTAATTACAGTTATAACGAAGGAAGTTTGTTTTGTTCCTCCTGTATTTTATGTGGGGACTTAGCCCCAACACTTCGTTGCTTCCTCCTTTTTAATTTGGTAACTTCAAAAACAAAGGCTTTTACAGCTTGTTTTATTTTTGATAAAATTCATTTTGGAACTCGATGTTCTTTTAACTTTAGATTCTAGCAAAACTAATGTTACATTTGTTAATGATTTATGAACAACACGATAAGATTCATAATTTTTCGAAATTTCAGTGGTGGGGGTCGTGTTGACTTCTACGGGTGCCTACACGTTCGGGTTTTGCAATATAAGGTTGCTCTGATATATGTGGATAGGGGCATTATTTAAATTTCTTAAAAAATAACGGTTTTAGTATGACAACTTAAGACAAATTAGAACCCATTATCTATGCCAACACGACAAAACATCCTCGATAACGTTCAAACCCCTGCTGGTAGAAAGCTTAAATTTTGCATACGAGTTCTAGGGATGCTATCTAAGGTTTGAGTCTGATCAGACAAATTATTCAGTGTCCCGCATAGGGGTCAATGCAAGCCCTACTAACCCGAAATTCCCAAAATGTTTTACGGAAATTCTTCCAAAAATATTCATGCCAAAACTTTTCAACATAAAATTTAGAAATTAGTCTCAAGTTGAAGCTAAAGAGTTGCTCTACAATCTTATAAACTGCTTTTTTGAAATTTGCTTTACCTTTTAAAATGGCGACTGAATTAAAAATTGAGTACAAAAGTTTTAACCTTTAGATATAAAAATTTCAAAAAAGCAGTTTATAAGATTGTAGAGCTTAACTCTTTCGCTTCAACTTGAGACTAATTTCTAAATTTTATGTTGAAAAGTTTTGGCATGAAACTTTTTCCAAGAATTTCCGTTTTTCTATTTAGAACCGACCAAGACGGGATTCTCAGTTGGCCCCGAGCTGGATATTTACGTGACGTCACACCCGTCACAACTATTGGCCTTTAAAATCCCTGAATGATAAATTTAGAGTAGGTAGAGTGTGTACCAGCTCAAACCTGCATCCGCAGGATAGCATACAGTTTGAGCTGGTCGCACCAGCTACGTGAAGACTAGCTAACTCCCCTCCCTTTCCATGCTAAAAATCAAAATTCGCCCTATCTCGCCCATGTTAAAAGTTAAAAATAATAACTTCCATGGGGGAATTAATTTCTGGAAATACGGTGTACCTAACACACGGTCATTAAAATGGGAACAATAATAAAGGGAGCTAAAAGTAATTTCACTAGGCTTTCTCAATATTGAGGCTTTGGTTTGGTTTATTAGTAATTTCTCACTCAACCCGTATCCTATTTAATCAGCGCCAAACACAACATCTCCTCAATTCAACACGTGCATTTTATGTACTGGGGGGTTCTTTTAGTTCTTTTACCAATTAACTTTACGATTTATTTTAAAAATCAATATCAATTTTTTTTTCGAAATTCACATAAAAAATCTACCAAGTTTAGGAATAATTTCCCATCGAAAGGAGACAAAGTGGAGGAGAGTTTCATAATAAACTGAAAAATGGTAAGGAAAGGAAATATATTAAATATATGGACACCGTTTAAAAAAATAAAATATATATATATATATATATATAAATATACCCTAAATCCTCGTCCATATGCCGCCTTAATTAATTATGCCGCATGCCTATCCATTACACGTTAAAAGAGGTATCTTTCTCATGTTAAATTTTTTTATCCATACAAGCCGCGGCATAAGGGCGAGGATTTAGGGTCGTAGTTTCCTGACCATAAGCCGCGGTTTATGTTATAAAAATAATAAGTACATTAAGCATGGGAGAGATACCCCTGTTAACATGTAAAGGATAGGGTGCGGTTTAATTAACGAGGGCGACCTATAGGGAGGCAGGGAATGATTAAATGATGAATAAAGAAATAAGAAGGGATCGTATTTTGTTGCAGTTGAAACGACAAACTCGCCTTCGTCGTGAATTTATTTATCGAAAAGGAAAGGAAGAGACGACTAAGTCGGCCCAGGATAAGAAAGAGAGACTTAAGAGGGCTTTCGATGGTAATTATATCAGTTTTTAACTGTTATTTATTACCGTATTTCCGGTAATTAATCCCCCTGGAAGAATAACTCCCCCCCTCCCGGAATAAATTCTCTTACCTTTCTTGGAATTAGGATTTTTAATGATTTTGTAATACTAGAGGGAGGTCGGATCGATACGGATTTGAAGAGAACGGCGTTAACCCTGCAGAAGTCTTTAAAATGGGATGATAAGGCTCCAGAACTTGCAGCCGCCATTGGTGGAGAGGTGCGTTAATTATATTAAAATTTATTAATTTTATTATTGCTAGGTAATTGCAGAGAGGGAAGTGCTGGGTCGGCGCCCTTACAAAATATACCCGGGTATTTATTTACCCAGGGTAACGTTAAGTATCGGGCAATGTGCCCTGTTTTTTGGCATGCCCTCGCGCTCAGTTTGTGAAGACGTCAGGGCATGTTACATATCTATAGTAGTAGTAGTAGTAGTAGTAGTTAGTAAGAGTGTTTAATTTGATTGAATGTTTTGTATGTAAAGTCTGGAGGTACGGGCGTTTCGAGTCAGGACGATGAATACAGATGGGCTGGGGTTGAAGATCCTAAAATTGTTATTACCACATCCAGGGACCCTTCTTCTAGACTTAAAATGTTTGCAAAAGTAAGGGCATCAACTTTAAGAATAAGTATAGGCGCAACCACGAGGGGCACCAGAGGGTACAAATAGCGTTAAAGGATAGGATAGGCGGAGCTTAACATGTAAAGGATAGGGCCTGTCCGGTATATTAGAAAACTAGGGGGTACAAATGTACCCTCGGAGACCCCGGTGGTTGCGCCAGTGAGAATAAGGTACAAAAGTGATTGACTAAAAGAGGATTTATAAACCAGGAAATGAGACTTGTGGTGCCGAACAGTCAGAAGATCAATCGTGGAGGTTACGAAGTTCATACTTTGGTGGACGCTTGCATGGCAAATGGAGTGACGGACCTGCTAGTCCTTACGGAACATCGAGGAGAGCCTGATGGAATGGCCGTGTGTCATTTACCCTACGGTCCAACCGCATACTTCACAATTTCAGGAACAGTTATGAGGCATGACATTCCAGGATTGGGACATGCTCCTCAGCAACATCCACATCTCATTTTTCACAATTTCACAACTCCTTTAGGAGCTAGAGTAAGCTTCATCATTATTTTGCGTTTTTATGCATGAAAACTGATTGGATCTGTACTTTGTTGGGAGGACTTACTTTGATATTAATCTGTGGTTTTTTTGTAGGTTCAGAATATTCTTAAGTTTTTATTCCCAGTCCCAAAAGTGGATAGCAAGCGAGTGATGTCTTTTGCAAATCACGACGATTACATCGCCGTTCGTCACTACACATACAAGAAAGTTGAAGGAGGAAAGGACGTGGCTTTGACTGAGTTGGGACCCAGATTCGAACTTAAATGTGAGTTCATGTTTACGATTTCAATGTTATGTATCCTAGAAGTGTTCGGCACATTCCCAGAAAAAATATTACAGAACGATTCTTCCCAGAAAAAAAAATACCAAGTTTTTTTGCCAGAAATCCTTCATATGAGATAATTATGGGATAATTTTTTCTGCATACGAAGATACAGACCAAACGTGTGTTTTAAGCAGACAGTATGAAAATTTCTGGATGAAGGATTTCTGGCTATTTTTTTTCTGGATAAAAGTTTCTGGAAAGATTCGTTCTGGAATCTTTTTTCTAGCAATGTACCTAGAAATATCCAGGAAAGGGCAAGAGTTTAGTTGTGATTTTATTTATTTCCTTTAGTGTATGAAATAAAATTGGGAACTTTGGCGAATGCTGCAGCTGCTGATGTAGAATGGGCTTGGAGACCGTATATGAATACGGCAAGGAAACGAAGATTTTTATCAGAAGATGACGGCTGGGATGAAGGAACAGAGGGTTAAATAATAATTAAACTAAATTTTGTAATCTTATAAACTGTTTTTAAGTTAACAAATGCTGCTTTCTATATTACTAAAAAAATATATAATGTGAAGATGTATGAACTTTCAAAGGGGTTTATTTTAAGTAAGTAGGTTAAATTATAATTTAAAGTAGTTATTGAGTAAATTAGGGTTCCTCCTACAGAATCTCTGCGTTTTATTGAGACGAAGCCTGATTATTTCATAAGATTGTCACCCGCTTGTTCAATATTCGTCCCTTGAGAATACTCAGCAAACTGCGGATGACTAGCTGTTCGTTCCGGATTAATCCCAGCAGCGTCCCCACCCCTCCCCCTTGTTTGCATGGCATTAAGCCTAATCTCAATAAGAAGTCTCTTCATAGCTGCCTTCCTCTGCATCTCAAGTATCCCACGAGTAAAACTATCTTTAAGAATGTCCCTCTCTCTCTCGGCAACCTGGGTCTTTTGCAATAACGCCTCGTTGGCAACCTCCAGCGTCCTTGCATAACGATCATTATCCTTCAACCTTTTGTGCAATTTGCCCAACTCTTTTCCCAAATGGTCTTTCGACGACTTCAAATCCCGTTTCATCCGTTCGTCCAACTCCTCCTTACTTTTTGCAACGGTCTGCTCAAGCCTTCCGTATTCCTCTCGTCCTTTTGACATCTCTCTATTTAACTTATCCTCCTTCAACCTCATCTCCATGATTTCCTCCTGGAGAGTGGAAATAACTGCTAAATTATTTACTCGAATCTCATTAAAAAACTCCCTCATTTCATTCAACTGCCGTTCATGGAGTTGGTTGAGTTGAAGAATCCCTTCAGACTTTTCCATGGACGTTCTAACAGTTTCTTCAGCTTCGAGGACGGCCTGACGCTCCTCTCTTTCAAACATTAATCGCTCAAAGGTTGATTCCATCTGACGGAGCTCTTGGCCCAGATCTTTACGCAGTTTTGATAAGGTTTGGGCACTTTGGGTCTGCAGTTGTCGCATCATTTCATGTAAACACCGGTGACCTTGGCTTATCTCTCCGTTCTTCCGGTCAATTGTTGACCTCATTGTTTCCTGAACTGACCACATGTCTTGTTGAATATGTTTCATTTTTTGGAGATTGTGGAGCCGCACTTGGGACACTTTACGGGATTGTTCTGTCATCAAGTAGCGGAGCTTTTGTTTGTAAACGTTCATTTCCGTCTCCCGTTCTTTGTCATTCTGCAATAGGAAATATCAATCCTTTAGATATCATCTAAAGGAGTTCAATTACCCTAAATCCTCACCCATATGCCGCCCTCCTTAATTATACCGTATCCCTATCCTTTACATGTTAAAATGAGTATCTCTCCCATACTAAACATACTTCTGAACATCTTTTTTTTTACATATATCTATAAGCCGCGGCAAATGGGCGAGGCTTTTACAGAATGGTCTATCTATAGTTGTATGATGCTGCTCACCTCATCCGTTTTCAGTTCGGCTACTCTTGCTTCCGTTTTTGCGGATGCTAATTGCTCCAATGTTAAATTCCATAATGCGTAAAGTTTCTCCCGTTCAAGCATAAAAAAGTTCCGTTCCTCCCTTTCACGAGCCAGTTGACTCTGGAGGAAGGAAACGGTCAATATTTCATTTTAATTACTCCATTTTACAAATTTTTTTGGGGATTTCTAAGTTATGAAATACTAAACTTTACCTGTATTCGATTGACATGACCCATGAGCTGTTCTCTGGACATTTCATTTGTATTCAGTCCATCAATAATCTTTGCTCCTTTCTTACCTCCCTTCTTTTTAGGCATTTTACTTCCGGTTACTTATTTCTAATTTTAAAATATAGAAACCACCCCAAGTATTATTGGCGATGAGAATTAATTGAGTTGTATTTAATGAAGTTGGAAAAACTGCTAGAACCATCAACTGTTTTGTAGATTGAAGAGCATTAGGAGGAACATGCAGAGTTTGGGATATCTAGGGTTGTGCCAGTTTGGTTAGAGCATTTCCATGGAGAAAGTATTGACGATTCTGGGAAGGTAGAATATTAAGTTACCGTTGCCTTGGATTTGGTTGGACTTTGCATGGGAAGAGTTGAGGTTTACTAGGAAATTACCCTACTTCCCGAAATAATCCATTTGGACAAATATTACTTGGAAGGAAAAATTGGAAATTCTATTTACATGGATGAAAATTCAGAAATGGACAGCAGAAACTAATTCTGGCCAGAAATTAACTCTGGCCAGGAAAAAGAGTTTTCCAGAATTCATTGCGGACCTTATTTTTGTGGCCAGAATTAATTTCTGACCTTTTTTGTGGCCAGAATTAATTTCTAACCTCATTTTTGTGGCCAGAATTAATTTCTGACCTCATTATTGTGGCCGGAATTAATTTCCGGCCAGGAAAAAGAGTTTATGCTCATTGCCAGAAATTAATTCTGGCTAGAAAAAAAGTCCCTGGCCAGAAAGGGAACCCTATTGTCTCCAGCTTGAGATTAGAGTCAGAGAAAGCATAACGTGGAAAGTAACTTTGGGAATAAATCCGAGAAGGTAGATAATTATTTCAAAAAGACAGGGCTTTATTATTTCGTTTGTATTGTAAAATGATAAAAAAGTAGTTTTGGTTGGTATGATGTAGAGAGGAAAGATATATTAAATAATGATTTTTCTGCAGAGTAGCTCCATTTGGATTGTCCTTTCTGTTTTTAGGATTTACTAAACTCTCATCAACGTTTCTTCAACCATTTCCTGGAGATCCCCTTGAAAAAATTCCTTTTTTCACAGCTCTTTATCTTCCAAAGTCCTTTATTCCTGTTCATATTGTACCACCAACCTCAATAAATATCCTTCATTTCTTTACTGACAATAATGCCCGATGATGATGAAAGGCTTGAGAGTTTCTGGAAGTGAACTTGACGACTCTCCCATTCTATTTCAGAGACTAAAGTAAAGCAGAGAGACATTGTTCACCAGATTACATACAGCAAGATCTGGAGAGCCATCAACCTCTCAATAAGTCCACTGGACACTTTTACTTTTCGATCCAGTCGAGTGCTAAAAAATTACAATTCAGACAGACATAAACGCTTATTTCCTACTTGCATTTCCTGTAAGGGATTTTAAAAACTACAAACAATTTTTTTAACATTAATAGAGAAGCGTTCCTATTTTTGAGACACTTTCAAAAATTATAAAGTAGTTTTTGAATAAAAAAGCCCCCATAGATTTAGGCCTAGCTGACATGGAATAAAAACTACATGCAGAGCAGCAGAACTACCTAATTGAAAGCAAGTTGTGAATAAAAAATGAAGGGAAACTGAATATTATTCCTGTCCTTAATATTCACAATAGCGGCCCATACCCTTCAATACATTGTTTAAGGTGCTTCTCTACACCCTGTGTGATATAAATCCATCACTAATCCTTCATCTAGCTAGTTGTCTTAAGAATCCTTGTATCCCGTCCTTTTTACCCTACAAGATTTAAGTAAGTTGAGAATGGAAAGGTACGGGTGGAAGGGTCGAGCCAAATCCATTTTCACTGGAGTAAAAGTTTGGCACAAAGTACCCTAAATCCTCGCCCATATGCCGCTCCCATTAATTATCCCGCATGCCTATCCATTACATGTTAAAAGATGTATCTTTCTCATGTTAAACTTGTTAAAAAAATCTTTTATTATCCATACAAGCCGCGGCATAAGGGCGAGGAGTTAGGGTACTTGGCCTCGTAAGAAAGTTGGTAGATTGTATGTATGTAGACCCCAACTATGTAGACTCCCTTCACCTCTTTCCAAACCCTAAACTTAATACCACCAAAATGTATAAAAAAAACCTGTTTAAAAATGTCTAAAATATAAATATCAGACATTGGAACTCCATAAATTAGAAAAGTCATCCCGAGTCTTTTCACCAGCCAAAGAGATACTTTCCTAACTTTTTGCTGGCTCTGACAAAAAGCTAGATTTGTAAGTAAAAAAAAGGTCTGTATTTGAGCCTTTGAGCTTTACGCTTGATCATGAGAAAGTTGTTTGTAATAAACCGCAGAAGCGGAGAGGTAAACGAGTGAATCCGAGGTTGGTGTCTTTCTCCAGGATTGGGGGGTGTGGCTGGCTCAGTTCATCTCGGTCCTTCCCTCTGGAAACGTCAACCTTCCATCCACACTCACGGCTTGGGTTGCCTGCACGGGTCGAACTCACTCGCATCTTTATCTTCAGAAAGGGAATATAATAAATAATATATAAAAAAAAACCCACAAAATAACATCATATAAACCTGCACTTTTAGCCCCTTTATCCCTTCCAACTTACTTGTCCTTATCATCTTTTACTCGAGTAGTAGATGGTTTTATTCCCCCAAACAAAAGTCAACTTTCTCTCTCCATCTCACTCAATGTTGTAACTTCCTCTGAGTATTCTCTGTCTCTTGTATTCTCTGCTGCTCCTCCAATCTATCCACATCATCCTTTCCCTCACAACCGTCTCAATCTCGGTCCTTTTTCCTACTACAGCTATGCATCTCTGGTTCTGCCTCTAGTTCCTACAAATGACAACCTTTCCCAACTCTTTTGGCAAACACTTGTAAAAAAATAGCCGGGTTAGAAAGAGTCTTATTCCTTTTACCCTTTGAAATAGTAGAACCTGGAGAGGTTTTCTGGTTAATTTTTCTGGAATTGTTGGGAATTATTGCTTACGGATTTCCATCGACCCGTGCAGGTCAGGCTTGGCCTAGCCGTACCAACTTTCTCCACGAGAAACTTGGAGAGAGTAACTTTACTTTTCTGAACGACTAAAGATTTTAGGATAAGAGGGGGTTATCTGGGAGGAAGGATGACCTCCGGGGTCAACATGAAGGGTCGGAGGTTCATATAACCGAGGCCATGAGAAGCTTGGGTGGATGTTTTGGTAGTTTTGGATCCAGAACGAGATACAACTTTTCCAAGAAAGAGATACAGATTGTATTTGAAACCACACCCACCACCGTCACCGTAGAAGGAGATCTTCAGACGGACAACTACTACACCAATTGTAGTTCAACCGGCCAGTTCCACTTTTATTTATTTCGGGGCAGAAGAGGAATGTGAAAGGGGAACTCGACCCCTTCCTAAGGTTAGTTTCCTCTAATATATCTTTCTCTCCATGCTAATTTATTTCTTTACAACCCAGAGTCAAGGGAATTGAGACTGACGGCTTTATTATTGCCTCGGCAGGATTCAGTGAAAGTTATCATCCCTTTTCGTTTCCTTCTATTTAGGAAAAGTTTAAGGGACTTTTATAACAAACAAGGTCAAGGGTCAACGGCTTTTTTACTCTTTACAAACCTACTCAATCTTAGTTACAGGTCGGTAATAAAAATGGAAAGGGGACTAAAAGAAATGAGGAAGGATTTAATGCATTTTAAACCCACTTTTCTCATTTCTTTATACCTACGTCTCTTATGAAATGTGGAACAATTAATGGGGGCTGGGGGATTTTTTTTAGCTTTTGAAAAGAATTTCATTTTATAATTTTATCCTATCATTATTTCTGAATGTATGCAAATATAATTAGTATTTAGAGAATGTTGGGTTGTCCCTAAACCCACGCACCACTTTTACTAAACTACAAAGACATACTTTCTACACGGCATAAGAAAATTGTGGTTTTTTAATAACATTTTTCTTGAATTCTCAAACTCTTTGAAAGTCAAAGAAGAAGGAAGAAGGTTTGTATTTCAAATTTGTAATTGGAATTCTTTAAAATAACTTTGAAAGAAGCCTCGGGTTCCCTTATTAAAAATATCAGACGTCTCATTCTCAATCAACTGAGGTTTTGAATTAATCCATTACTTCAATCACTTTCTGGTTCTGACAGAACTTGTCTCGAGGTCCAAATATTTAGATTCTTTAAATATGGATTTTAATAAGTAAGACGAAATGGTTTTTAATAAGACTGTCAATGTAAGAATGTAAAATAAGACAAGAAAATAACATGAAGAATTTCAGGTTGGTCATGTTAAATGGAATTTATAGATGAAAGAGTTCAAGAGAGGATTCAATTACTCGGACGAAAATCCATTGTTTCATCTTTTAGGGTTTCTTAAACGGAGTTTACACCACTTTTTGCAGGAATTCGGTTTATATATTCACTACTAGTGGTAGTAGTAGTAGTAGTTGTAGTAGTAGTAGTTGTTGTTGTACTAGTAGTAGCAGTTGTAGTAGTAGTAGTAGTAGCAGTAGTAGTAGTAGTAGCAGTATCATTATCAGTAGTAGTAGATGTAGTAGTAGGTAGTGGTAGTAGTAGTAGCAGTAGATGTAGTAGTAGTAGTTGTAGTAGTAGTAGTAGAGGAGTAGTAGTAGTTGTAGTAGTAGTAGAAGGAGTAGTAGTAGTTGTAGTAGTAGTAGTAGTAGAAGGAGTAGTAGTAGTTGTAGTAGTAGTAGATGTAGTAGTAGTAGTAGTAGTAGTTGTAGTAGTAGTAGTTGTAGTAGTAGTAGTAGAAGGAGTAGTAGTAGAAGGAGTAGTAGTAGTTGTAGTAGTAGTAGTAGAAGGAGTAGTAGTAGTTGTAGTAGTAGTAGATGTAGTAGTAGTAGTAGTAGTAGTAATTTAATCTCTCCACACGGCATTACAGGGTGATCGTGATCGGAATGGAAATGCTGGAGTGACATAGTTCTGGCTAGATGAGTATTAATGAGGTTTCCTTTGTCTCTTTGTGTCTGCCGTCGTAATTAAGAATAACCTTTTGTTCTCTTTGCGGTGAAGGAAATGGGCCTCTTGTCAATTCACCCGTTCAGTAGATGAATTTTAAATGAGCGGATGCGGAACGAGAACCCCAACATGTCACCATTTTGGTTAAATCAAGAAACACTTTTTATATTTGAATACCAACCAAAATATTAAACTCCTCCATGTGCAAAAAATCCCCTCTCTTAATGTCTAATAAGTTGCATAGCCGAGGTCAACCGGTTAGACAACATATTTAAGCCGGTCTTAATTTAATTAACTCCCTCAACCCATTATCATTCTACTTCTTGAATAAAAGACAAAGGAGGTTTAATATTTAATTCCACTAGATCCGCCATGTTTGATTCAGATTTCAGGAATCAAATTAAACCTCTCAATTTCCCATTCCTAAATTCCATTTTAAAATCTTTAGAATCAGTAATCACATAAAAGTCAAAGAACCTTCATATTTCCAGCTCTCTGTCAAATTCCAATATTAGCAAATCCCTGCAGAGTTTTTATGCTACAAAAGTCAGACGGAGCAGCAACAAACTTTAAAACTACTTTACAATAATATAATTCCTATAAATGAATAGAAAAAGGGATTGAAAGCAGGGAAAGCCGTTCCTTAAAATCACGTAGTGCATAGTAATCCCAGCTAGAGTACAGTATTTTGGTGTATACAAGTGGAGAAAGTAAATGTTGGATTTATTTATTCACTCACAAAGCACGAATTTGGCCAAGTCTGGATCAGAACAGGATGGGATTAGGAGGAGGAAAATCAACTGTATAGGATTAGACTATGTTTCCAAATGATATATTTATTATCCTACATACCCTATTTCCCCATATTACTCCTCCGGGGGAGTTAATTTTCAAAGCAAAAATTGAAAATACTTTCAACATGGGGAAGATAGGGCGACTTTTAATTTTTAATGTGGAAAGGACACGGGGGTTTTATTCCAGGGGGAGTAATTTAAGTGGGGGAGTAATTTCCTGAAATACGGTACCTTATTTATCCAACAAACATACATATAAAAAGGATAACCAACAACCCAGCTTATAAAATAGTCGTAAGAATCCCCCTTTAGTATTCATTTCATACAGAACCACCGTAGTTTAATTCCTCAGGGGAATTATTTCTCAGTACAGTAGGGGAAAAACCCTGGATAGTGCAAACTTTATAACTTTTAACCTGTGGAACTATTATTATTATTATTATTACGGGGAACTGTGATCTAGAGGGGGAATTAATACCGGAAATACGGTAGCATTTACTACAGCAAATTTAGAATTATTTAGACTAGGTAAAGTAAGACTAGGAGGAAGAAGCCTGTGAGTTGGTAAATATTGTATATTTTAAATTCGCAATACGTTGGCTGGGCGGATGTTTTTTTGCAAATTTACTTAGCCCCCCTTGGAGATTAAAATTCAATTTGTAGACAGGATCCCTTCCACTTTCTTTACTCCCTTCCTCATTCCAAACTCTCTTTCTACATCTTTCTACAATAAATGGAAATAAAATGGCTTTTAACTAAATTCCTTGGAAGGAAAGTTAACTCTTTTCCTATATCCTCCTCTTCACCAAATTCATTTTCCCTTACAACTTCCTCCCCTCTTTCACAATATTAATAACATTTCTCTCAACAAATACAGCCAAAAGGCTGCTCTGATGTTCAAATTAACTCTTTCACAAAGTTAGACCAGACTCTTCATCTTCATACTTAAAAAAAAAAGCCCCCTGAGCATTTATTTATCAAAGGACAGGAGGAATTGTGAAATCACACGATGAACCTTTTGCACTAAATATCCCCATTTTGTCCATCCAGTTTTGTGCAAAAAATAAAGAGTATTTAAGTAATTAAATATATCTAGTTTTGTCCGTGTTCCATTTTGAGCTATGGAGAGATATATGGATATTTGTGGTCTAGACTCTTTCCTCGTGGAAACTTATTGGAGTTTAGACTTGGTTTTTCGGATTAATAGAGACTTGTTGGAAGTTATTGTTATGAAACTGAGCCTAGGTATTTTGAAAACATTTGTTTCACAAGAACAAACTGTTCACAGCTCCCTGGATCCCATCTAAAGGTCTTTTGCTAAGGAATTGGTCGAGTGGAGTGGCAACAATTTGGGAAATGTTGATGAAATTAGAGAAGTTGGACCATAACGAGATTCTTCCTTAACGAGGAGGAGAAATAGGGGATATTATTAGCTTACTATTAGAACAAGACAGCATGAAATGGATATAATCTAGGAAAACAAGAGTTGTAATGCTAAACCAAACTAGTTATAATAATAATTAAACACAACAGACTTTCACAAACTGCTAAAAAATACCCTTAAAGGTAGCAAAGTATCCTTTGGAAGGGGGAAAGTCCCTTCTTTTTATAATATTTATTTACAGAAACTTAGACTTCACACGGATAATGGTCTTTTCCTCTTCAAAACCTGATATTTAATTCCTTTACAATTTAACAACAGGGGTATTTTTTCCATGTTAAATATCCTTCAAAGTATCATTTTTTCTCTTACAAACCGCGGCCAACAGTCCAGGGAATTACAGTAACTTATTTGTAACCTGCTTTTGGAGAAATAATTAAATGAAAAAGTTCCGAGATTAGGATCAAATAAAATCGGTTATGTAACGTCGAACTTTCCTCTGTATCCCTGAAGTTGCATATTTTTAGTGGATTCTTCCCTGGATGTCCTGCATAAATCCATCTAGTTCATGGACCAGCCATAAACTAAATAGCATAACATTCAATTAATAAAAATACATCTATCTATCTGTAGTATAATTTAAAGCCGATAGGATTTCATTCAATTTATAGCTCAGCCCGTAAAGTTTAATCCTCTGCTTTCCCTTATCCCATCTAACCCTCCTTATATTCTGTATAAATGATCAATCAAACCTTACTCTTACTACTGACAGGGCCGTTTTTACGGACAACAGCAACCACATCACACACACTCATAAAAATCCCTTTAATTCCATCTGTATAGCATGTTGACTTTTATTTCTAACGGTTCTGCAGTTTATAATTGATTCGGGCATATCGTGTCCATCCTCTGGGCCACTGATATACCGCAATATATGTCCCACACAATAATCCCCCTGGGGAATTATTAATTCCAAGAACAATTGAAAATTATATTAACATGGACAGGATAGGGTAAATTCCTGAAAGATTATAGGGCATTATACCGGGGGGAATTATGTCGGGGGAGGGGAGGGGGGCATTATTTCTAGAAATACGGTAAATACTGTTATTCCTATTTGCAATTTTTTAACACCTAAGAACTGGAAGGAAAGGGTAGAAGGGGAGGGCGTAATATTGACCAAACACTGAGGTAATCCTTGTGTGATTTAGTCAATAATTATTAGTTGATCATATTGCGGATATTTCCACCCGCAAACCCTCATCACTCTCACAATGTAGACAGTAGGTAGCAGGTTATTTATATTTTACATTGGATTCTTAACTATTCTTCCTTGTCCTTCTGGTTTATTCTGTAGAAAGGACATTTTTGAATTGCTTTCAAACGCAGGACAGACATAACCGATGTAGATAGTTTAGTACTAAAAGCAATTTACCCTGAAAAGTTCTCAAGGATTAGATTCACTTGTGGGGAAAAGTGCAGAAGAGAGAAGGGGGGGGGGGAGCTTTTTAGGATGATGGATGGGTTTGTGTACAAGACGCTAGTTTTGTTTTCTTGAAGTCCATCACTAATAAAGATATACAAGAAAAACAGGGAAAAAATACTCTTGTCAAAATGTTAGAAAGTCTGGTAGTATTGGGGGGATTGTAGGTGAAAGTCACTTTTGGAATTTTCATGCAGATATTTCTATCCATATTCGATAGGTTTTGTTTATTTCCACTAAGCCGTTTTTAGAAGCCTCTTGTAGTGAGAGTAATTCCCATTACTACTCAGGAGACGTGGGATAATTGGAGATTTTATGCGGTAAAGTGCTCTAAGGAGAAGAGGTACTACTCTTGGAATATTCGATGAGATGAGATACGACGAGGGTTACACACTTAAGCTAAGGGAATGGCAGATCGTTATATGTACAAACTGTTTTATGAGAAGCTGGATCGAGAGAACTTTCTTGTTTAGTTAAAACTACCACTTGAGTAGGGTAGAGCTATTGTAATAGTTGTGGCAGCAGTTTTGGTAGTAGTAATGGTGATAGTAGGGGTAGTTGTAGTACTGGTAGTACTGGTAGTAGTAGTAGTAGTAGCAGTAGTAGTAGTAGCAGTAGTAGTCAGAGTAGTAGCAGCAGTAGTAGTAGTCAGAGTAGTAGTGGTAGTAGTAGCAGTTGTAGGAGAGGTAGTTGCAGTATTGGTAGTCTAGTAATCTTATTTGCAATTAAATAAATTGATCTCAAACTAACCAGTTTGGTTTTCGTAAGGGTTACTCTACAACCGACTGCCTAACTGTTATAACAAATAACATACTAGAATCATTTTAAGATGATAGTTTTTGTATATTTATTTCCCTGGACCTTAGAAAACCTTTGGTCGAGCAGACAGAAATGTTTTACTCCATAAACTGAGTTGGTATGGAATAAGTTGCCGTATTTTAACTTTGTTGCTAGAAAATAAAAGTCAATAACGTTAGTCTTACTTGTGAAAATGTTAAGGTGAAGTCTAAAAGTAAATGTTCATTGTGAGAAGTTCCACAGGGAAACAAATTCATTTTTTTCTTGTTTCACAAAAAATCTACATATAATAAATACCATTGACTGTTGTTATCTAAGTTGCCCTGAATCGGCTGTTCTGAGTAAGTTAGTACTAAAAAAACAATTTATCCAATAAATCTATAATATTACCTGCTAGAAGGGTACTCTTTGTATTCAGTAAATAAATAAATAAATAAACAGTAGTATCTAGTAGTAGTAGTAGTAGTAGTAATAGTAGATGTAGTAGTAGTAGTAGTAGAGATGTTAAAGCATCCACATTCGATCTGAGGTTTGACCATCTCAAATAACTAAAACTCAACTCCCCTTCGAGCCTGTACGAAATGTTTTATCCTTAAGTGCATTGCTTTCTCCTAATTTTAGGAACAGATGGACGGACGTCCCACTAAACAACTGAAAAAATATGTTATAAATACTTCAAAAAATAAACTATCATATAAACTGGGATTCATTTGTAGTTTTTCAACTTAAATAGCCAGTTTTTTCTCTCTTAATAACTAAAGTTGATCTCAAATTTTATAATTTACGGCCCAGAAGTGACTATACTTCTAGACATTCAAGATTCAATGTAGAAAAGGCCTTCTCCTATTTGCTGTTGTGTTTTACACTAAGTCATTCTCCCATCTAATGAACCACAGTTAGCACTTACTGTCCCACATACTCTTTGTGAAATTGGACCATTAACAGCAGAAAATGAGATTAATCTCGAGAGAGCAGTATAAAAAGTCAGATCCGAGTATAGAAAACAACAAAAATGTCCTATTTTATCCATAATTGTTTACGCTTTCTCCTCAGTCCTTTCACGTAATAACTAGGTAACTGGCATATCTTTAAAGTTGCAATCAACACACGCTACGCTAAATCCAGCTTGAAGCTGTACACTTTACGCTTACCGTATTTCCCGAAATAATTCCCCTGAGGAATTATTAATTCCAAGAAAACATTAGAAATCATATTAACATAGTCAAGATAGGGAAAATTCCTAATTTTAACTTGGAAATGGAGTAGGGAATTATGCTGGGGGGGGAGGAATTATTTCAGGGGGCATTATTTCAGGAAATACGGTTCCCCTGCCTAAACTAAGTGCAGTGTGTTGAGCTACAAATTAACTTCATGTAAATCTACGGTGAGTACAATCTGTAATGTTGTGTATTTTATTTTACATACAGATAACACTTGGTGGTTTAAGATTATTGTTGAGGGTTGAGTAGCGCTGACGGGGGGGGGGTTAGCTATTTTCTAAAATGTATTTCCAATTAAAAAGCGATGATAACACTTAAACTGTGAGATGTCATGAATGAGACAACATAAATCTAACTATAGCTCCACTGGGAACTCAATGATGAATGGAAAAAAAGGGAACAACTAAACGGAAGTTGGAGTTTGTATAGGTCCGTCCTTTTGCCAGACTTGTGTACAAGTATTGTAATATCCTAGTAGTAGGGGTAGTAGTAGTAGTATTAGCAGTAGTAGTGGTAGTAGTATTAGTAGTAGTAGTAGTGGTAGTAGTATTAGTAGTAGTAGTAGGGGTAGTAGTAGTAGTGGTAGTAGTAGTATAAATAGAGTAAGTAAGGGGCTTAGAGCCTAACAAACGGTTGAAAGGGTCACTTGAAAAGATAAAAGTTGTAGGAAATGTAGATAAGGATAGACGAGATGATGTGAAGACTCCAGCGTAGCCAAAGATATGGAGACTGAAGTAGCATAAGATTTCCGTTCATACTCCAAGATACAATAAATAAAGGAGTAGGTTGGATGTGTTGGAGTTTAAGGATGAGGATTTAGTCTGGTAGAAGAAAGTCAGAGGAGGGATGTGAAAGTGAGATGTTTTGATGTGAATTCTTCGCAGAGAGGAAATTAGGTTCATTTACTCTTTTGTGTATCTCATTCACTTGGCCTATTCTTTCCTTTATTTGGTAATATTACATACTAAGCAGATCTACACAAACTCAACCCGGTCTTCTTCTCAAGGGTCCACTAAGTCTTTACTAAACTGACGTTTGTCAAAGGCCCTCTATTTCCATTTTACGGGCATTAGTACATGGTTAAAGTCATCCAAGTAGTAGTAGTAGTAGTACTGGTAGTAGGATTATTAGTAGTACTTGGAGTAGTAGTAGTAGCAGTTGTAGTAGTAGTGGTAGTAGTAGTAGATGTAGTAGTAGTGGTAGTAATAGTAGTAGTAGGAGTAGCAGTGTAGTAGTAGTAATAGTAGTAGTAGTAGTATTAGTAGCAGTAGTATTAGGAGTAGTAGTAGTAGTATTGCATTGGAGTAGTAGTAGTAGTAGTAGTAGTATTGCATTGGAGTAGTAGTAGTAGTAGTAGTAGTAGTATTGCATTGGAGTAGAAGTAGTAGTAGTAGTAGTAGTATTGCATTGGAGTAGAAGT